>CM053792.1:967813353-967923353 GCA_028749045.1 Cupressus sempervirens | reverse complement strand
ATATATATATATATATATATATATATATATATATATATATATATATATATATTTGGATTCGACATAGAAAAACCTAAAAGACTCAAATTTACTTCATCTTCAAATTCCTAACCATTAAATGGAAATTTGCATCTAAAAGTGAAAGTTTTTTGAAAATTCACAATTCAGTGTCAATTTAGGCAAAAAAGTGTAACCCATTATTGCAAGTTCAGCCAGTCCACCTGTAGATCGTTATCGGATGTGATAAATTTTGTGGCTTATTTAAGCTTTAAGATTCTCCATGGTTTTATACTTAAATCTCATACCACAATATCTAAAGATCTAAAACTCCTATGCTATACTGATAATCAAATAATAATAAATAGAGCATAAACAACAAACAACTGAAATCAGAATAAACACTCTATTTTATTGAATGTGTATTTGTAAAATTAAAGAGTACATTATAAAAAAAAAACTAAAATACTTAACCTTAACTACTGATCAAGGAAGTGTTAGGATTAACGTCAGACAGAAATAAAAGTTACATGCAAATATAACCAATATTAGAAAATAATAGATCACACATAAGAGAACACAAGACACCAAGATTTAATGTGGTTCACACAATCCCTAGGCTACATCCACCAACACCAAATCCAATATTATTATTATCCAATGATTACAACCTAATTACAATCTATAATCCCTACCACCACAAGAAACAATTTTCACATCATACATTATGAAAAATCCCTAACCCTAAGCCTTTTTATACAAGCTTTTTGCCACTGTAAAAATAAGGGCTAGAATAATAGAAAAATAGTAGCTGACACCTTTTAAAATATAAGGTCATTTTTGGCTTTAGGGATGCTGCCCCTGAAAACCTTCGTAGGGGTGTTGCCCCTCAACCCCACCATGTACTACAACAGGGAGTGCACCTGGGGTGCTACCCTAGGACCCTATAGAGGCGTTGCCCCTTAACCTCATCTTGGGGGTGCTACCCCCAAACCCTCGTATAAATAATCTAGAGGGAAACTGCATTGAATAAATCTTTGAGTCATATTAGGCTCCACATCACAATAAGAAGATAGTTAAAAATACAATAAAAAAACCTAGACAATAACATGCAAAGAGATTGCATGAAAATCAGAGTTTTCATACTATGCAAACTAATTAACAAATAATTAAAACTGATGTCTATGAATTTAATTGCAACATGTAATTTTATTAAGCATGAAATAAATAAATAAATCTAAATTAAGACCGATGCACATGCTTCACATTGTGAATGCGCGAGCGGTGAGCGGTGAGTAGTGAGTGCATGAATGTAGTGCATGCATTCTTGAGTGGTGAATGGTGCATGCTGCAAGAATGCATAATGCATGCCTTCAATCTCCCCTTGCATGAACAATGGGAATGAGACTGAGTTGAATTCTCAAGGTAGTGAAACTGGATGTAGTGAGAAGTTTGGTGAAGGTACCAACAAATTTCTCATAAGTTGGGAAAAATTGTAATTCCACTGTACCATTCTGAACCAAATTTTGAATGAAATGATGAAAAATCTCAATGTGCTTTGATCTACTATGAAATATTGGATTCTTGGTTATTGCAATGGTACTACTTTTATCACAAAAAATAGTTGTAGGATGTTCTTGAACCAAATGAAAATTTTCTAGAATCCTTTGAATCCATATTGCTTAACAAGTGGCTACTACTGCTGCAATATACTCTTCTTCTACTAAAGATAGATCCATGATTGCCTACTTCTTACTACTCCATGAAAAAACTCCATAGCTAAGTGAGAAAATATAACCAAAGGTTGATTTTCAATCATTCATTGAACTAGACCAATCATAATCCATTTAACCAACCAACTCAAACTTATCTTTAGCGAATACCAAAATTATGTGTATCACTCACATACCTTTAGATTCTTTTTCCATCTTGCCAATGAGACTCATGTGGATCTTTCATGAACTAAGAGATGAGGCTCACAACATACATAATATCAGGTCTCATTTAGTAAGGTACATGAGGCTCCCAACCAAACTTCTGTATAATATAGGATCAACATGGGAATTTGGATCATCCTTGGTTAACTTTTTATCAAGGTCTACAAGGGTAGCAACTATCATGCATGACATCATTCTAAACTACTTCAATAAATCAGCAACATACTTGGTTTGAGAAATGGATATATTGTCAGGTTGTTTTTGCACCTCTACCCCAAGAAAATAATGCATAAATCTCAGATCTGACATCTCAAATTCTTGTTTCATTTCTTCTTTGAATTTGTGCATGAGAGATGGGCTATTACCTATAAAAATGAGATCATCAATATAAAGCCAAAAAATTAGAATATCATTACCAACATGTTGGATATAGAGGGTTGGCTTTGAATGACTTCAAATGAATCCTTTCTTCAAGAAATTACTATCAATTCATGCATACCAAGCACATGGTGCTTGCTTCAACCCATAGAGTGTTTTTTCATCTTGTAAACCAAGTGTTATTTTCCTAAAATTTCATAGCCAATGGGATGATCCACATAAATCTCTCCATCAATATAACCATTTAGGAAAGCTTATTTTACATCCATCTAATAGATTGGCCACTTGTTTTGAGTAGCAATAAACAATATAAATTTAACTGTATCAAACCTAGCAACTGGAGCAAAAGTCTCTGAATAATCTACTCTAGTTGTTTCTGTAAATCCCTCGGTAACTAGTCTAGTTTTGTGTCTTTTCATAGAACCATTAGCATGATATTTCACCTTGTAAATCCACTTGACACCAATCACATGTTTTTCTTTTGGAAGTGGAACTAATTCCCATGTATCATTTTTATCAATAGCATGCATCTCTTCATTTATAGGATCAATCCACATTGGTTCTGTCACAACTTCGTCATACATAGAAGGTTCAACTTGAATGGAACTTTACAATGCAAAGTTAGCAAGAAGATCCACGGTAGAACTCCTTTGATATATTTCATTTAACCTTCATACCTTTTGTGATGAACTTGGACTAGATTGTGAGTTTTAACTTTCACTTGAAGAGGAACTTGATGAACTTGGCGGACTTCAGCTTGAGCTTGTGGGGAGAGGAGGGACTTGAACATCTTCATTACCCATGATGAATGGTGTAGATTTTTGAAATTCTTTCTTCCATTTCCATACTCGCCCTTCATCAAAAACCACATCTTGACTAATAATCCATCTCTTTGTGTCAGGTTCATAAAATTTATATCCTTTGGTGGAATTAGAATATCCCACAAAGATACAAAGTTGGGATTCAACATCAAACCTTTTACTCTTTTTAACAAGAACATGAACATATGTAGGGAAACCAAATACATGAAAGTGAGCTATTGAGAGCTTGTGTCCACTCTAGGCTTCCTTTGGAGTGATATTCTAAAGCACTTTTGTTGGGCTTTGATTCAAAATATAAATTGTGGTTGCCACTTCAACTTCCTAGAAAGAATTTGGAAGGTTCTTATACTTCAACATACTTCATGTCATCTCCATAATGGTATAGTTCTTTCTTTCTACAATACCATTCTACTGGGGGGTAATGGCTATCGTAAGCTATCTTTGAATGCCAACTCTTTAGGATGAATTCTCCCCCTCTATCTATTCTAAGTATTTTAATGGAATACCCACTTTTATTTTTTGTCATAGCTATAAAATGCTTGAAGCATCGAAGTGCTTCAAATTTCTACTTAAGAAAATAAACCAATGTGTGGCATGAGAAATCATCAATAAAGGTCAAAAAATAGATATTCTTACCCAAGGATTCCTCTTACATAGCACCAAAAATGTCAGAATGCACAAGCTCTAGAGGAGATTTTTCCTTACATGACTTGTTCACTAGAAAAATTTCTTAATGTCTCTTTCTAAGAGCACACCCTAAACAAACTTCTTATTTTCCTCAATGGCAGGAAGTCCTCTCACTATGTAATTTTAATGAAGCAAACTTAAGCCCTAAAAATGAAAATGACCATACCTTTGATGCCATAACCATGAGTCATCTATGATTTCCTTAAGAGCATGCATATTAGTGGAAACCAAAGTGAGAGAAAAAAATCTATTCTGTGGCAAAAAATTCTTTGCTACAAGATGGTGGTTAGTTGATTTATCAAAAACTTTGCAACGGGTGTCCTCAAAAACAACTTTATAATTTTTCACTACAAGCTGCTAATACTCAAAAGATTATGCTATAGCTTGGGCACATGTAAGGTGTCATGAATATAAGTAATTTCTCCTTGCTTAGTTTATATAGAAAGGGTGTCTTTTCACATAACATCAAACTCTTTATCATCACCAAATTTTACTTGACTTCTCATAGATTCATCTAATTTGACAAAGAGATCAGATTTAACAGTCATATGATTTGAGCACCCACTATCAAGAAATCATATATCCTTCTAAGGTTTTTTTTCCAAATTACATGTAAAGAACATAGGGTGTTGAGAATCTTCAAGAGATTCTTAAATATAGTTGATTCTTGACTTATTCAAATCAGATTTTTTCTTTCTACATTCAGATTCATGGTTTCCATACCTTTCAGAATAGCTGCACTGGATTCTTCCTTGATCCTTAGATCTCCTTCCTTTTCCTTGGTTATTTCCTCTTCCTCATCCTCTACCATGTCCTATTGATGTAGAATACTCTCTTGAGTTTTATTTGATTGAAAAGGGGCTATAGGTTTTTCTTCAGTTTTGACTATATATGAGAAGGCTTGCACTAGATTTTATGTTGAACATTGTGTGTGCTCTTCATGTGATCACAAAGAACCTATCAACTCTTCAATTTTAAAGGTAGATGTATCTTTACTCTATTCAATGGCTATGACCACTAGATCAAAATTTGGAGGAAGAGATCTCAAAATATTCTCTATATTTTTTTCAATATGATAGTTTCCCCTTGAGTTTTAAGATTATTGATAATAGTTTGAGCCCTCATAATAAACTCATGAGTGGAATCAGCTTCTCTCATCCTTAAATTTTTGAAATCTCTTTTAAGGGTTTGAAGTCTCACCAATCTTATCTTGTTAGATCCTTGGTATGTTGTTTGAAGGGCTGGGAAATAAGCATATCCAATGTAGTTTGAATGACGAAAAGAACTTGATTATTCTTCTTCTTTTCTTCTTTCAACTGATTCCATTAAGCCTATGTCAAGGCATTCAAAGCATTCAGGTCTATAGGCTCAGTGTATCATCCTTCAACTAATTCCCAAATATCTTGAGATAATAGTAGGGCCTTCATCTTGATACTCCAATATTCATAGTTGTCTATAGAAAACAACAAAAGCTAGAATATAGAAAGTTGCCACTATTTCCCATTCTGAAAGATCTTGGAGAAAAACACTAATCGGCATGCTTGCAAGAGAACAATATTCTAAAACCTACTCTAATACCAATTGAAGATCTAAAACTAAAAGCTCTTATGCTATACTGATAATTAAAGAAATAAAAAATAGAGCATAAACAAAAAACAACTGAAATCAAAATAAAAACTTTGTTTTTATTAAATGTGTATTTTTTAAATTAAAGAGTACATTATAAATAAAAACTAAAAAACTTAACCTTGACTACTAATCAAGGAAGATAGTAAAAAACTACAATAAAAAATCCTAAACAATAACATGCAAAGAGATTGCATGAAAATCAGAGTTTTGCATAATATGCAAACTAATAAAAAATAATTAAAACTAGTGTCTACGAGACTAACTGCAACATGCATTTTTATTAAGCATGAAATAAATAAATAAATATAAATTAAGACTGATGCACATGCTTCAAATTGTGAATACATGAGCAGTGAGCGGTGGGTGCATGAATGTAATGCATGCATTCTTGAGCAATGAGTGGTGCATGTTGCAAGAATGTAGAACACATGCCTTCATTATCATGGTAGCTAAACCTTAAAAAATGAAATGGTATATACATATATACTTGCAGTGATAGTGGTATTTGGAGTAAGAAAGATCCAAGTTTCCATCCTTTAATCTTAGTGATGTGGACTAACTCTCCTTAGAATTCCTTAATCCATAGACTAAGGAACGAAGATGGACCAAACTTTTTTTTAAAGAAATAAAGTGTTGTTGTGATGATTATTCTCCTACCTCCATTGCATAAACCAAGCTATAACTTTGAATCACCAAGAATATGTTGTGGATTAATGTAGGCTCAGCTCTAAGGCACTCGAATGGAGATGCCAAAATTTAAAGAATTGGTATGCCAATTGTAGAAATCAGGTTGTGAGAATTATGACAACTCACAGGTTATCAACCAAATATTTCTTGAATTCAAAGTCTTGAACTATCACTTTATCCTCAAGTTGTCAATTGGATGAATGGAAATTGATTCTTAGGGTTTCATAAGGGAAAGAGAATCTTGATACTATAGGTATTATACCTTATTATCTTCCTGAGAGTAATTGTCATTTAAATTACATTGTTGCACTGGAGTTCCTTATTGAAGTTGAGACCAAATTCTATCTTGTCTTTTACCCAATTTCATTCATAATTATGGACAATACTACTCGACTCAATGTTATTTTTTTTAATATGCATCTATGACTTTGGAGTTCTCTAAATTTTACCAATTGATTCCATGATGTTTTAAATGTTAAAACAGAAAATATCCATTGTGTATTTTAGAACTGATTAGAGGAGTGACATTGTTTACATTTAAACTTAGGATAATGTATGATCACAATATTCATTATTTAGCAATAATTTTTCCCATTACCACAACATGGGTTGTAGTTTGGACATTAATGTACTATTATTTTTTAGAGTAACTAGCTATTGTATGTATGTGATTGATCTCTAGGTAAATCACATAAGGTGGATGTGAATGTGGATTCAGGCAAGGCTGCATATGGTTGTACTTAGACATATGAGGAAAGTAGTATGCTTCACTGCTTCACTGGATCCATCCGATCCTCTTGTTCCAAGTTACTAGGGCTCTTGTTCCAGGGTCAAGGTATTCTTTATGTCAAGAAGGACCCCAAGGGAGCTCAATGCTCTATGGTTGGCATGGTAAAAGCACTTAGGCCACACTCCCATCTCAGATAGCAAATGGACAATGTTCGATGGCTGTGGAGACAAGGACTTATAGATGGATGCATGATTGAGATAACTTGCAGCTTCAAAACTCTTCATGTGATTAATTTATTAAATTATCATCTTATATGAAGTCATTGATGTAACTAAACATTTTGATGGGATGTAATATGTAATGATGTATCCATTTGGATATTGTATGATCAAACATATAGATTTTATTGTTATGTCATGGGTGTATGATATGTAGATCAAAATCATTGAATTTACTTTCTAATTGCTTAATTAATATATAATATTGTTATCTTGATTTTGGATAAGACTTGGATAACTACTTGTTAATCCAAATTATGTTTTAATTACTTAGATGGTTGAATAGTCAACTAGGGTTTTCTTCTTTTGAATTATGCTTATCTCACATTTGATAATGTGACATTGCTTAGTTGGACATGGTTCTTATAGAAGAAGCAACAATAATTATATTACTATATGTTATATATCCCACATCTATTTAAGCTACACTAACTAATGAATTCATCGTCAATATCCCTTCATCCCCAGCTTAGCCATTGAAATTTTAGTGCCTTCTTGTATTATATAGAAAAACATGACACTGCATATGTTCATGTTTCTATTTATTCATGTTGTGTTCCCATCCAGTATGCCTAGTGTATGCTCTCTCGGGCTCTTCTTCAATCATCAAACTCACTAAATATTTAACATTCTTAGCTATGGGATCAAAGTTGTTAGAAAAAGAAATGATAGTATGGTAGGTGGAAGGTTTCAAATGAAGAAAGATATCAAAAATTGATAAAACTATTGAAAATAATTGATCAATTGTATATTGTCTTTGATGTTACACAAAATATCATATATTCAATAGTAAGTGTATGTTGAGCTCACTCAAGAGATGAAGACAATTCCCTGTGTCTGTTGATCATTCCTATGTATCCCAAGTTTAGAATGTAGTGTCTACCAAGTTCACTTGGGAGACAAAGTAAGTTGGCATGAGAACCAATGTTAACTGAGCTCACTTGGTTAATGAATGAAAATTTATTTTGGCATATCATTCCTATGTATCCCAAGTTTAGAATGTAGTGTCTACCGAGTAGGGTTGGCTAATGAAAGATTTTCTTGTTTTGGCATATTGAGTTTAATTGATTTGTTCGTTGGTTCTATTTGACTGAGAGGATGAATATTAAGTATTCTAAGTTGTAATCAATCCAACTTGACAATGTGTAAGATATAAATATAAGGTCAAGTTGAGGATCGAATATGAGCAAGTAATAGAAGATTTGAAGATGCCAGGAGGAAGCAAATTTGAAGGATAAGTCGAATATCCTTGTGGAGCTTCAAAGATACATTTGATTGGCAAGGATCAAGTATACAAGCTAGAATTGAGATCTATAATCAAAAATTTAGTTGCAGCATAAATTACGTCATCTCATTGTTACTTTCTAACCATTTTAGCAGTGATCTAAATCTCTTAACAAAATTGGTTTAACAGTTATTTTTAAATCTTCTAACAAGGTGGCATTTCTAGATTGAAGTGTCTAAATACCTCTAACAAGGCCACTCCTAATAGGGTGATTAAATCCTCTAAAAGAATCACACCTAATAGTATATTTTGTAACCTTTAACAAGGTTGGCTCCTAATAGAGCTCACTTCAAAAAAGTGAAAATGGCAACTAGTTGCAATTGGTGGTTTTTCCCAAATTGGGTTTGCACATTAAATCTTGGTGTCACTTGTGTTCATGCTATTTCTTTTATGTGCATGCAATTAAGTTAAGTTTAAGTTTAATCATGGTTAATCACATTGATATTATTATATTTAGTTATCGCTAAGTTACAGTTAATTCTCAGTGCTTGCTGAGTTGTAGTATTTGCTAGTGTTAACCAAGTGCCTGTGTGTTTGCCAAGTAATAATAGAATTTAGTTTGATTAGAATTTATGTTTTAATTTTTATTGACATCTAATGGATCTGGCATTTATTTTTGTGGTAATAGATTCACCCCTCCCCTCTTAATTACTCCTCTTATATTTCCAACAATTAGTAATAGAGGTTTTGGTGCTTGCAGAGAAGGTTTCAAGGACCTAAGCTAAAGATCGGGATGTCTTATAAAAGAGAGATTCCCAAGTTGAATAGAGATAACTTTGCAACATGGTGAGAACTTATGAAGTTGCACTTAGCAACCATCAGTGATTCAAGTTTGAAAAACTTGGAAAATACTTACAAAGCGCCTACTAGAACATTGACTATGGAATAGATTTCTAAAAAGAAAAATCATAACATCATGATGATTAACATTGCATCATCTCTTAATTATGTTGAATTTGATGAGGTCAAAGATTGCACTACTGCTCATGAAATAAAAACCAACCTAAAAGATATCTATGGAGTTGAAAAAAATGTAAGAAGAGCCAAAGAAAAAACTCTTAGAGGGCAATTTTATCAAATGAAGATGAGAGAGGATGAAAATATTGCAAAATATGTTGAAAAAATTAAAGCAAGTGTGAGTGTTATCAAATCATCTGGAGGAGACATTGATGAAAAGATAGTTGTAAGCAAGTTACTTAGAACCCTTCTTCTTATCTATGCAATTAGAGTGTCTTCTATTCAAGAAATGAGATGTGATCCAAATAATAAGATAAATATTGATGTTGTAGTGGGAAGATTGACAGCTTTCGAGTTTGATAACTATGATAGCTATGTCCCTAGTTCCAAAGCTATTGATTCTACAGTTGAAGCTAAGCTTTCACTCAAGAAAAAAAATGTAAAATCAAAAGGAAAATAATCTAAAAATGAAGAATAGGAAGAAATTTCAGTTAGTGATCTTGAAGTTGTTGAAGCCCTACTTGTAAGGAAATATTCCAAAGGCAAAGGAAAGTACAAAGGTAAGATTCCTCTAATCTATTTTTCATGTGAAGAAGTTGGTCACATCGCTGCAAGATGTCCTAACAAAGAAGGAAAATATGGAAAGAAAATTAGTAAGTTCAAAGAAAAGAAGGAATTCAAGAGCTATAAGGATTACAAGGACAAAGGTAAGAAATCTTGTTTTTTGGCTAAAGATTCAGATAGTAGTGAAGATGATGAAATAGTATATATTGTTGTAAAAGATGAGTTAGATAAAATGGAACTTATTTCTCATGTTAGCAAGAATGATACATGGATTATTGATAGTGGTTGTTCTCATCATATGAATGGTGACAAATTAAAGTTTAAACATATGGAATACTATGATGGTGGAAGTGTTACATTTGGAAATAATGAACCTTGTTGCATGAAAGGAAAAGGTTGTATTTCATTAGCTAATGAACTTAGATGTGATAATGCTTATTGGCTCGATATAATAAAGTATAATTGTGACACAGTTGAATAACATTGGATTCAAGGTGGAATTCATGAATGGGAAAGCCAAATTGCTGGATGGAAAAGAAAATCTGGTTAGGTTTGGAAAACAAACTAAAGGTAAACTATTCTACCTAGATCTTAGTGAACATTTATGTTTTATTGCTCAAGTAGAAGAAAGTTGGTTATGGCATAAAAGGTTTTTTCATGTGAACTTTGAAAATCTAGTCAAGATAAGCAAGAATAAAGAGTAAGAGGTATTCCTAGTTTGAGGAAATTGATATGGGTCTATGCAAAAATTGTCAAATTAGAAAGATGGAAAAAACAAGTTTCAAAAGTAAGGACTATCATTCTAAAGAAGTCTTGGAACTAGTTCATACAAACTTATGTGGACCTATTAGAATAGAGAGTTATAGTGCAGATAAGTATTTAATTCTTTTTGTTGATGATTATTCTAGAATGATGATTATAATGTATCTAAAAGAAAAGTCTGGAGTATTTGAAAAATTTAAGTGGTATCTAGCAAGAGTAGAGAAAGAAAATTGAAATAAGTTGAAGTGTTTGAGATCAAATAAAGGCGGTGAATTTATTTCCAATAAGTTCAATGAATTTTGCATTAAAAGAGGAATTAAGAGACAAATATCGACCCCTCGTACACCATAGTAGAATGGTATAGCTAAAAGAAGGAACAAATCCATCATAAATTGTGTAAGAACCTTGATGATAGAAAAGAGTGTTGCAATCAAATATTAGAAGGAAGCAATCAGTACTATAGTGCATACCTTGAATATAGTATCGCTAAAGAAAGACTCAAATCAAACTCCTTATGAGCTATGTGTAGGCGCACTTTTAGTACCCCTATTTCAAAACTTCAATATTTGGTTGTCTTGGTCAGATTTCTCATAAGATGCCTAAACTTTCCTCTAATATGTCATTGTAAAAGATGAAGATCATAATCTTGATATGCGGATGTGAAATGCCTTGTTTGAAATTTCCAAATTCAAATGCCATTGCCTCAATTTTGACTCATAATTTTAGTTGAAATTAGAAAGGAGAATGCAGAACCTACACTCAAATTTGACATTTGAAATAGAAAATAAAATATTTGGGCGTAGAGAGGTTACGTTGGTGGAATATGCACTTACATGTTCATTTTTTGTAACGAGAAGCTGTTTGGTCATTTTCTGCAAGGAGAAGCTACATTTTCACTTTTCGCAAGGATAAATACATGGCAGAATATTTCAACAAACCCTTCTCTCTTTTTGGTAAAATTCCTCTTGGGAGCTTCAATGCCATGTTCAATTTCTCTGGTTCCTGACAAACTGATCAAGCATCCACCAAGAGCCTTGTTGTGGATGGAGTTTCTATTGCATTGTATACAGTTTGTTTGATTAAATTTCTCTTGGTCTTGTGAGGAAGTCATGGGAGCCAATGTTTAAGAGAACACATTTTGTCAAGTAATGTGCAATGCTCGAAGAGATGTTAGAAAGAGATAATGCTGCAGACTAGTAAGCATAGGCAGTATGGAAGTTGCGAGTCCCGTGGAAAGAGGAATCCCAATGGGGAGGTAGAAAATGAACCTTCTGTTATTCGCACTCAGGAATCAAAATCCTGCCAGTGGAGAAGTAAAGGTCCAAATTCCTGCTAGGGTCTTTCAATGAAAAATGTATGTTGGAAACACTCAATAGAAGCAGATTGAAGCAAGAACAAGAATCCAAAGAATATGGGATATACTGAAGGGGCAGGATCTCAGAGGTAACTCCAACCAAATGCAAGATAATCTACTAGAATTCAATGATGGAGAACCCCAGCCACCCATTGTGGAGTTCTCGTCAATAGATCACAGCAGTACCTTTCAGTCTGGTGAGTGTGACAATCCAGTGAGTGCAGTGACCCTATTTGAGGTTTCCTCTTTTCAAGGTTCATGCAAGTTTGAAAATGGAAATCTGGAAGTGGATAATAGAACAGACATGGTTCCTGCTAGTTTATCTTCAAATGGAAAAAGGAGTTTAATAGTTTCCACTAATAGTGGGGCAGCCTTTGGTATTGCAAGCCCTCAAAGGAAATCAGCTGAATTCAATGCAGGAAAATCCACTTTTGATAAAATTATTTATCCAGGCATTACTCAGCTTACAAATATCGGTCCTTATAGAGTTGTCCTTGGGCACGTGAGAGAAAAGCTTATTAGAACACGGAGGAGGATGGAAGAGATGTTGGAGGGTTCTCCTTGTAGTTTTGATTATGATCTTTCTCTGTACTATAAAACATCAGCACAGTTGTTAGAACCATTGATGCTATGCTACGAATCAATGTAATCTTGTGGTTCTGATATATTAGCTAAGGGACGCCTTGCTGATCTTATTCGATGAGTGACAACTTTTGGAATGATATTGATGAAACTTGACTTGCATCAGGAATCTAGTAAACATTCTGAAACATTGGATGCCATTACAAAGTACTTAGACATGGGCACGTACAGTGAATGGGATGAAGAAAAGAAGCTAGAATTTCTTGTAACCAAACTCAAAGGAAAGCGACCTCTTGTTCCTCAAACCATTGAGGTCTCCTCTGATGTAAGAGAGGTTTTAGATACATTTCATGTGGCTGTAGAATTGGGCAATGAATCTCTTGGAGCATATGTAATTTCAATGGCCTCAAAGGCCAGTGATATTCTTGTTGTTGAGCTACTAAAAAAAGATGCACATGTAGTAGTGATTGGAGAGATGGGAAAACCTTATCCTCACAACATCTTGCACGTTGTGCCTCTATTTGAAATGGTGAAAGATTTGAGAGGAGCTGGATCGATGATTCGGAAGTTATTATCAATAGATTGGTACCGAGACCACATTATTGCAAATCATAATGGGCATCAAGAGGTCATGGTTGGTTACTCCGATTTAGGTAAAGATGCAGGGCATTTTGTTGCAGCCTAGGATTTATATAAAGCACAGGAGGATGTTGTAGCTACTTGCAAAGAATTTCAGATCAAAGTTACACTTTTTCATGGCCGTGGAGGAAGTATTGGTCATGGTGGCGGACCAACATATCTTGCCATTCAATCTCAACCACCTGGTTCTGTCATGGTAACTCTTAGATCTACTGAGCAGGGAGAGATGGTCTAGGCAAAGTTTGGTTTGGCACAAACAATAGTGAGCCAACTAGAAATCTACACAACAGCTATTTTGATAGCAACTTTGCACCCCCCTGATTCACCTCATTGTTCAAATTGGTAGAAGGTTATGGAAGAGATATCAGAAATAAGTAGCAAATAATATCGAAGCATTGTCTATGAAAATGAATAGTTTTTACAGTATTTCCATGAAGCCACTCCAGAGGCAGAGCTGGGCAACTTAAAAATTGGAAGCTGACCAACCAAGCGCAAACAATCTTCAGCCATTGGGCATCTCCGGGCAATTCCATGGATATTTACATGGACTCAAACTAGATTTGTATTGCACGCATGGTTTGGTATAGGAGCAAGCCTTAAAGCTACATACGCAAAAGGATATAAAGAAGAACTACAAGCCATGTACAAAGAATGGCTATTTTTCCAATTCACAATCAACTTAATTGAAATGGTTCTTGCAAAGGTAGACATTCACATTGCTAAGCACTACGATGAAGTTTTAGTATCTCCTTCTCCACAAAAACTAGGTGTAGAGTTGTGAGAAGGCTTTTTGAAGACAAGAAACTATGTGCTACTTGTTAGTGGCCATGAGAAACTCTCCAAGAACAAAAAAAGTCTGAAGCAGTTGATTGAAAGCAGACTTCCTTCTTCTTCTTTTTTGAATCCTATAAATATGATACAAGTGGAAATATTAAAACTCCTCTGACAAGATAACCTTGAAAGAGTGATTCATTTAACTGCTTGTCGAGAAAAGAAATTGAAATGTTGACAAGCCATGTGAATAGACCAAGAATCAGTTACAAACTGAATGGTTATAGAACCAAAGAGGTAGAAGAACAAATGGTTATGGAAGAATCAAAATAGTGATGGGATGCCATTATTTATGGTAATACCTTTCATTTACAAAAGGGGGGGGTTGCGGGGGGGGCGGTGTTCTTCTTTTCTTTCATACAGTCAGAGAGCTAGAGTAAAGGAGAGGGATGGGAAAATTTTGGTGAAGCTGGTTGCAAAGACAATCAAGTTTAGTGCCATTATTTTACTATCCACTTTCATCATTTGTATCTGATGTTATTTCATTGTGTTGAATTGAAGATGGGAGAATAAATAGAGCTTTGTTTTGTTGTTTTCAATTTAGCAAATCAGTAGAATAATCATAGAATTATAACTAGTTGTGGAATTGCATCAGCATACTTCATTTGCATTTCATAACTTGCATAGTCATTCTTCATTTGCATTTCATAACTTGCATAGTCATTCTTCATTTGCATTTCATATTTTTCATTTTCAAATTGTTGTGTTGGGAAACTCATAAGATTGTGAAATTCATCAACATAACATCTTTGCATTTAGATCCTGCCTGAGATTTCACTTGCTTGGGTGGAACTCGGTTTCCTCTTCTGTTCTCTGGTTAAGAACATACCTATAGTAGGAATTAGAATTGAAACAAAATTCATTGAATATTTTTCACACAGGGAGTTGTACCTTAATTCAGAGGGAAACTAGTTATTCTCAGAAACAATTTCCCAACTGTTGTGTAAAGTTGTTCTTCATTACAAATTGGGCAAATTAAAAGGAGAATCAGAAGAAGAACAATCTGTTTACCAATAGATTTTTGGCAACTCCGCTGAGGAATTGGAAAAGAAGATCAGTGCTAAAAGATTATTTTCTTAGTCTTATTATCTCTATTGTCTAGAGATTGGCGACTCTGTTTTAAATTCTTAGAATTTTTAGTCAAGCAGTTCAGTGCTTTCCTTTTCAAATTTTGAGGTTCCTCCCCGAGAATGGAGGTTGTTGGTTCTGTTGAAGAAGTTTTTCTAAAATATTCAAAAAATTTAGAAGACTAGATTCCAGCAAGTAATGAAGATGTCTCAAATATTTGTATCTTTACCCCAGGGTTCAAAGATCCAATCCAAGAAGCTACGGAAGATTTAGCAAGAGAGGTGAGATGGCTGAAGTCTTTTTATGGCGCTATTCTTATCAAAAGAAAACCTCCTGTACAAGAGCCAAAAGAAGAAGAACATGTATGTGAAGATCTTTATGAAGTTGGAATCATTGAGCCTAACCTCACCTCACCAAATGTGTTGCATAAATATGAAGGGGAACAACATATACAAGGTAACCTTCAAGTAAGTAAAGATGAATGTTCACATAATTTGTACCTTTAGCTTGATTGTTCAAGTGATGGAATTTTTAGTTGTTGTGAGAATAAGGAAAGTTTCAGTTTGAAGTTTGATCCTATGTTAGTGGGGAGCAATGTCCAAGATGGGTTAGTTTCAACAACATGTTGTGAGAAGATTTCATCATATGAAATTGATATAGAGTCTTTAAGTTCTAATTTTTTCATTGAATATCAAGAAGTAAAAGTGTTTGAAGTTATAGGAGCTGAACAATCACAACAGATAGTACCTTCAGAGATCATTTTTTAGCCTAATTATTCAAACGAAGGAAATGTTAATTGTTTTGAGAATAAAGGAAGTTTCAGTTTGAAGTTTGATCCTATGTTAGTTGAAAGTGGTAGCAAGATGATTTGATACCATTAGTAGTATGTTATGAAAAGTTTCCATTATGTGGGATAGATAAAGGATCAAAGAGTTCTGATTTTTCTTTTGAATTTAAAAATGAAGATACGACTGAGGTTGTTAAAATTGAAAAGCTGCAAAAGTTGGTACCATCAACAATTCCAATGGACATATTACCCTGTAAAGAAGAGATCATTTTTTAGCCCTTACTGACTCTTGAGGAAAGAGTTTCTCCTCTTTTGGCTCCAGGTATTGATTATCATCTTACATCTCTATTTTGCATAGAGGATTTTTAGATTTAATGAAAGAGGACTGTGATTTTCAAATTTTATCAAATGAATGTGAAATCTACATTTTTGAATAGAATTCTTGAAGAGGAAGTGCACATAGAACAATTATAAGGTTTTGTGGATCCTAGCAAAAAGAATATGGTTTGTAAATTTCACAAAGCATTGAATAGTCTTAAGAAATCTCCCAGAGAATGGTATGAAAGGTAGCCTATATATCAAAGAAGGACCAGACAAGAAGATTATATTGGCAGAAATCTTTGTGGATGACATGTTATTTACTAGAAATGATGACTTGTGCAAAGCATTTTTAGAAGAGATGAGTATAGAATTTGAGATGTCCATGTTTGGAGAGATAAAATTCTTTGTTGGATTATAGATTCAATAGAAGAATGATGGTATCTACATTACTCAGTCTAAATATATCAAGGAGATACTAAAGAAATATGGAATGGAGGATTCAAGACCACTTGGAACACCTATGTCTACTAGACATAAGCTTTCCAAAATTGATGATTCAAAAGAGGTGGATCAAACCACATGCAGATCAATGATTGAAAAATTACAATATGTAGTGCACACAAGGCCCGATATTGCATTAACAGTTGGTATAGTGGCAAGATTCTTAGCAAATCTTTAAAAAAATCATATGATGTCAATCAAAAGAATCATGAGGTATCTAAAGGGTACTGAAGATTATGGCTTATGGTATAAGAAAGGAGGTAGCTTAGAGTTGCAAGCCTTCACTGATATTGATTGGGTAGGAAGAATTGATGAGAGAAAGAGCACTAGTGGTGGTACATTCTTTCTTGGTAAAAGATTAGTGTCTTGGACAAGTAAGAAGCAAAATCATATTTCTCAATTCATAGTAGAGGCAGAATATGTGGCAGCAATAGTTAATTGTTCCAATATTGTTTGGTTCAAGAAATTATTGATAGGTATAAAGATAGAAATCAAGGATCTAGTGGTTATCTTTTGTGATAACACCAATGCAATCAACATATCAAAGAATCCTATGATGCATACCAAAACCTAGCACATTTCTATAAATTATCACTTTTTGAGAGAATTGGTACAAGTTAAAGAGGTAAGATTGACATAGGTGAATACTAAAGAACAAATTAAAGACATATTTACTAAGCCATCACCTAAGGATGCATTTTTGCATCTCAGAGGTAAGTTGGGGGTCATTCCCCTATTTGAAGCTCACTAAATGAAGTTCATTGATGCATCAACCAGAGCATGTTGAAGATCAGTCAGTTGATGCAGTATTGAAAAGGGCAAATTGCATATGAATCAGTACATAAGGTACAATGATATTCTCTAAATGTTGTCTTTGGCATAAGATGTCAAAGAGGGAGAGTTTTCTATCATATAATAGAAAAAAAATTATAAAGAGGGAGAGTACTCTTTTCACAAAAAATTCATTTAAAGAAAGAAGATGAACTTGGTTTAATATCATAAAGGGAGAATTTTCTAGCAAAAGAAGATGTTGAAGGCAGAGTTTTGCTAGAAGATGGAGTTCACACTAATAGAGGGAGTTCTCATGGATGAGAATTAGAATGAAACTAAGGATATGTTCCTTACTTTACTCCTGCTCTAAAATTTCATTGTATTATGATATTTTGTGTTGTCGTCAATGCCAAAGAAGGAGATTGTTGAAAATAATTAATCAATTGCATATTGTCTTTCATGTTACACAAAATGTCATACATTCACCAGTCAATGTATGTTGAGCTCACTCAAGAGATGAAGATATTTCCCTATGTCTGTCAAGCATTCCTGTGTATGCCACGTTTAGAAGGTAGTGTCTACCAAGTTCACTCAGGAGACAAAGCAAGTTGGCATGAGAACCAATGTTAACCAAGCTCACTTGGTTAATAAAGGAAAATCTTTTTTGGTTAGTGTCTACTGAGCAGGGTTGCCTAATGAAGGATTTTCTTGTTTTGGCATATTGAGTTCAATTGATTTATTTATTAGTTCTAGCTAATTGAGAAGATGAATATTAAGTATTCTAAGTTGTATTCAATCTGACTTAACAATGTGTAAGATATAAGGTCAAGTTGAGGATTGAATGTGAGAAAGTAATAGAAGATTTGCAGATGCCAAGAGGAACCGAATTTGAAGGATAAGCAAAATATCCTTGTGGAGCTAGAAAGATACATTTGACCAGGACAAAGTAGGTATACAAGCTAGAATTGAGACCTTTAATTAGAAATTTAGTTACATCATAAATTAGGTCATCTCATTATTACTTTCTACCTATTGTAGCAATGATCTAAATCTCTTAACAGAGTTGACTTAACAGTTGTTTGTAAATCCTCTAACAAGGTGGCATTTCTAGATTGAAGTTTCTAAAGACCTCTAACAAGGCCACTCCTATTAGGGTGATTAAATCCTCTAAAAGGGTCACACCTACTAGTGTGTTTTGTAACCTTTAACAAGGTTGACTCCTAATAGGTCTCACTTCAGAAGAGTGAAAACAGTGACTAGTTGCAATTGGTAGTTTTTCTCATATTGGGTTTCCAAATGAAATCTTGGTCACTTGTGTTCATGTTATTTCTTTTATGTGTATGCAACTAAATTAAGTTTAAGGTTAATCATAGTTAATCACATTGAGAATGGTGTATTCAGTAATTTCTAAGTTATAGTTGATTCTTAGTGCTTGCCAAGTTTCAGTATTTTCTAGTGTTAACCGATTGCCTATGTGGTTGTTGAGTAACAACAGAATTTAGTTTGATCAAAGTTTATGTTTTGATTTGTATTGACATCTAAGGGATCTAGGATTTATTTTTGTGGTAAATAATTCACCCCTCCCCTCTTAGTTACTCCTCTTATATTTCCAACTAAAAATTAACGTTCTAATTTGGTTAGTCTATGTTTTGTGAAATGTAGACCTTTCTAGCAGCATGGAATAATGTTTGTTCTTTGAATGGTTTACCATTTGCATATGTCCCAAAGTTTATTTTTTTGATCAATCTAGTTACATTTTATGGGCCATGTCAAAATAAAAAGATTACAATATAGGTGAAGCATCTAAATGATCTGAATAAATTTGTGTATTTGTGTGTGTGTGTGTGTGTGTGTGTGTGTGTGTGTGTGTGTGTGTGTGTGTGTGTGTGTGTAGATACATACATACATACATATACATATATATATATATATGACTATAAGGGGTAAAAAACAAACCAAAATATTTTCAATTTCTTTCATGTACAATTCTTGATGTGCTCTAGTTCTAAGTAGGTAACTAGAAAGCTTATTACTTCAACAGATAATAACATATGGAGTGTAAACAACAAGAATTATTGGCTACATTTTAGGAATGTGATTAGCTTAACAGTTGAGGATAATGAGGTTTTGGATGGATGAGGAGCTTCTTGGTGGGTGGAGATGAATGCAAAGGTGTGAATATTTGTGAATTCCAACCCAAATATATAACCTCATTGATAAAACAGTAATAGATTACTAATAACAAAGCTCAACACTAGCATTAATGTTTTTCTTATGGATCATGTTGCATATGCCCAAGAATTATTAGATTGCCATAGCTTTTAAAACTAGTCTTGAATATGTCATTTTCCATAGTTGACTATGATTGTTTATGTTTTGTACGAGTAGAAGACAAATCAAAATGGGCCCACGGTACTATGTCCACCTCTCTTATTACTCCTCTATTTTTAAACCTAAATCACCTCATTTAGACTAGATTAGATTATCTAATGAATCTATTTCTTTTTGTTATCAAACATTGAGATTTACAACCATCATGAATACCATAGTAAGAAAGATCACTTCAATCAAGAACAAGTAGTTTCATGTAAACTTTGATATCTACAATAATAGTTTGGTTGATGGTGTGACTATTGAGGCTCCATGTGATAGTCCCAATACTAATGGAATTTACATGAGACAATCTTCAAATGTTAAGATTAGAATCATCGTCATAGGAACAGGTGACTTTTATTAACTCAAATGATAAACAATTTGCATTTAATGGATTGATTTTAGGGCTTATTTGGTTCATGGAATTGAAGAAATTGAGATTTCTACAAATCAAGGTTTTGCAAATCTTCATTCCTATTTTTGGGATTTTACTTTTACTAGTCGTTTCACTTGGAAGATGAGTGGAAAGATACATTTTTATGAGTAAGCTTGGAGTTGAAGGAAAACTCAAAAAAATAGTCCAATCTAATTTTTTTTGCACTCCCCAAATAGCATAACCAAGTTTCGATTTTCAATTCCTTGTTGCTAGTGGGAAGTCCAATAACCTAGTTTTGAGACAAAATTAGAAGTCATGTATTATAATTTCATTTTTCTAATTTCAAAAATAACATGGATTTTTTTAATTCAATTTATTAAAATGCCAATTCTCTTCATCTTCCATGAATCAAACATTAAGGAATTCCTCATAATTTGGCTTCAACATTTGCTTTCAGGAGATGACTACATTTCTATTGGATCGAGATCATTCAATGACTCCAATGAAGAGGTTACATGTGGACCAAGCCATGGAATTAGGTGATTATAATAAGTAGCTATAGGTTTATTTTCATGAATTGAGATGTGTTGGAAAAAGGTGCTAATGAGTACTTAGATATATTGTTTTGGGTTTGTGTTGCTAGTAATGAAGTATTGGAAGTCATGGTGAAGATAACTTCATTACTACTGTAAAGGACATAAAAATAAGTGGAATTTCTTTTCACAACACATGGAATGGAGTAAGGATAAAAACCTGGCAAGGGGGGGAATAGTTTTGCGATTGGTATAACTTTCCAAAATGTGAAAATGGACAATATACAAAATCCCATTATAATTGACCAATATTATTCCCCAAATAGAATTTTTGGAAAGGTGCATATATAATGTGATGTCACTACAAACATAAGCTTCAATATTTGTAGTAAATGACATGGAAGTAATTTCTTGTCTATTGTTATTATGAATTTGCATGAAAGTTATGATTGAAGATTAGTAACGTTCTATACAAGAATGTAACTGGAACATCAACTACAAATGATGCAATTAGTTTTGAATGTAGCCAAAGTGTGCCTTATCGAGAGATAAAAGTAGACTGTCTAAACTTGAGCTATAGTGGTGGAAAAGAAGATGTTCAATTCTTGTGTAAGAATGCACAAGTTACTACACTTGATGTCAAGGTTGTAAGCCCAACTCATTGCCTCTAACATTAATAACTAGTTTGGAGTCGATGACCATAAGGGGGTGTAAATGAATAGGATTTAGGTAATAGTAGTTACATTATTGTTTTATACAATTATTTCATAGTTTACATTAACAAAGACTTTTTTAAAAGGAATTGGTTTCCGAATATTTATGGTTTTTTTTTTTTTAAAGATTTGGTGATACAAGATCACCCTACTACAGTTCACACAACACCAAGACTTTATTTTATCAATTGAAATGGGATGAGTATTTATATTTTATGATAGACAGAAATAATATTATTATTGATGGTATAATCATTACATTGGATAGTATCTATGTAGAATGATCTATTTTGTTACATAAATAAATTTCATTTATTTATTTATTTATTATCAATTAATATGAAATACCTTCTTAGTGTAAAAAAGTCTTGCTAAATTTCCCATAAAATAGAGAAATGAATCAATAACTAAACACATGACAATAATTGTTCTAGTATGAGTTGATTTAATGGCTAATATTTTGAACAATATGACATCAATAATAGTCACTTAAAAGTTATCAATGTTGATGATAACTACCAATAATTTAATGAAATTTATTCTTTAGATCTAAAAAGTAGGTTTTCATAAGATGAAACATTAGTGCACCACTAAAACATGACTTAGTACACAAGTATGGATCTCACTTTTTGAGGGGGGCCTTTTTGGACACTTTGGCAAAAAGAAAATTGATGTGACATCATATCTATGATATGGTACTAAAACTGTAAAGAATCTATAATCCCCAATATAGGTAGGATACAAAGCTCTAATTTAAAACTAATGTACTTAATCCCAACATTATCAAGCCCATCTCTCTCTCTCACACCTCTACTCTCTCCCCCTATCCCACCCTCTCCCATCTCCTTCTCTCTCTCTCTCTCTCTCTCTCTCTCTCTCTCTCTCTCTCTCTCTCTCTCTCTCTCGCAGGGTACCAAGGTGATACAAAGTAGATCAAGGCATATGATGATTGTGTAGAATACATGTAGTGATGTTTTAGTTTCATTTATGTGTGTAATAAGAAATGATCCTATGTTTGGTCAAGGAACTTTAGGTGTGTTTATAAGTCTAAGTTCACTCAGTCCAAAAGGATCCTAAAATTGCATATTTAAGTAAGAAAGAGTCTTTTATATATTTTTTATTTCATTATACCTTAATAAGGTTTCTTGAAAGATAAATAATCAAGTAAAAAGGTCTTGAGCAAAAAGTTGTTGATTAGCAATTTTTGTTGTTAACATTTTGTACAAAAATGTAACTTTTCACCCAACGGTCCCAACCTTTCAAATTCCAATTGTAACCATTCAGGATGATGTATTTAGGCATCTACACCTTGGAAACATTTAGAGGTGTGAAGTACTATATGGACAAACCATTTTTAAGGAGAAATAAATAGACTTTCTGAGTATTTCTTGTATGTATAGAATTGTACAGATTGAGTAACTATATCTAATGTCATGACTTTAGCATCAGTAGAATTAGTACAAAAATGCCATCAACTTTCTCTCAAGATTGAAGACAAAATCAAGAGGAAGAATTATCAGAATAAAGGGAGAGGGACTAATTTCAGACGCACAGGAAGGTTCCAAGGAAGTGGATCATAACCAAAACCTCAAGGAGAATAAAACCATCATGAAAATGACAAAGAGACAAGTTCTAGAGGAAACTTTAGACAAGGTAGAGGAAACAATAGGGGGAGATCAAATGGAATAAAAATCCATGTGTTCACTAGCAGATTTTTATCCTACAACGAAGTAGGCCATTAGTCCTTCAAATGTCCAAGAAAGAATGGAGAAAGAAAAAGCCACCAAAGCAATAATAGGAGAGTACAACTTGCCCAAGAGGAGGACTGTCAAAGTGTGACCTCTTACCATTCAAGAATTTCCAAACATGTTGAACCTAAACAAGGGGAATGCATCATGTTCAATAGAACACTCTTGAAGATGTCATTGTAGAAGGAGCCTCCCCATAGAAAAACCTTAATCAGGACACACCTCAAGGTAAATGGAAAGGTTTGTAAGGTTATTATTGATTCTATTTCAATAGAGAAATTAGCATCAATAGAGATGTTTAACAAGCTTGGTTTGAGGAAATTTCCACACCCAAACCCTTACAAGGTGTCTTGGCTAAATTGGGACCAAAAAACCATGATAAAGGAACAATGTTGGGTAGAATCCTAGGGAGGGGAATACAAGGACAAGGTCTTGTGTGAAGTGACCAACATGGTTGCATGGCATCTCCTTTTGGGGAGACCATGGAAGTATGATGTTGATGTCCAACATGAAGGGAAAAAGAATGTGTATACTTTAACTAAGGATGGGGTAAGTTATACTATGACACCCTTGCCTAAGGGTGAAGGGGGAAGAGCCTTGAATAATTGTGTGACCCTAATTGTGGAGAAAGAATTCTTGAAGTCCCTAAAGGAGGAGAATATCCCATATTTTTCCATAATTGTGAAACCAAAAACAATAGAAAAGCTAATTAGGAGCATAGGTCCAAAAGAAGTTGTAGACCTATTAGACCAGTACAAAGGAATAATTTCTTATGAAAGGACACACACCTTACCACCTATGAGGGAGATTAGTCATTGCGTTGACCTCATCCATGGTTCCACATTGCCTAATAATGCTTCCTATAAACTGAAACTAGAGCAAAATGTAGAAGTGGCAAGGCAGATACAAGGTCTATTAGAGAAGGGATTCATACGGAAAATTATCACCCCTTTGTTGTTCCAGTAGTACTTTCTCCCAAGAAGGAAGGTACATGTAGATTATGCACTGACTCTAGAGCAATAAGTAGGATAAATATCAAATATAGGTTCTCATTGCCTAGAATGGAAGATCTTATGGATTGTCTAGGGAGTGCAAATTATTTTTCCAAAATTGACTTGAAGAGTAGCTACCACCAAATAAGGATCAAAGAGGGGGATGAATGAAAAACTACCTTCAAAAATAGTGAAGGATTGTTTGAATGGGTTGTGATTCCCTTTGTCCTATCAAATACTTAAAGCACCTTTATAAGGTTAATGAATGAGGTACTCAAACTCTTAATAAATATTTTTATTGTTTTTTACTTGGATGGTATCTTAATTTTTAGTAAAGATAAAGAAGAACATCTAATGCATCTTGATATGGTATTGAATAGGTTACATGAGAAATAGTTGAAGATCAATCTGGACAAGTGTGTGTTCTTGCAGGAGGAGATTGTATTTCTTGGTTTTTTCATCTCCAAGGGAAACCTAAAGATTGATCCCTCAAAACTAGAGTCCATACTAAATTGGCCTACTCGAAAAATAGTTAGTGAGGTAAAAAGCTTCCATGGTCTTACTAGTTTCTATGTAAAATTTGTTTAAAACTTCAGCGAAATAAGTGCGCATATGATTGATACTATCAATGGAGCAAGAAAATGTAAATTTAAATAGATTAAGGATGCAAACCAATCATTTGAATACTTGAAGACAAGGGTAGCACAATAGCCTATTCTAGTCTTACCTGATTTTAGCAAGGTCTTCATGATAGAGTGTGATGCTAGCAAGAGGGTAATTGGTGGTGTCTTGAGTTTAGAGGGTAGGTCTGTGGCCTTTTTCAATGAAAAACTTAATGAAGAAAAACAAAAATACTCCACCTATGATCTATAGATTTATTCAATGATTCAATCCCTTAGGAAATAGAGGAATTATTTACTACCTAAGGAATTTATTGTTTACACTAACAATCAAGCATTGAGTGAATAGGTAGGAGAAGTTTAACCATAGACACATCAAATGGATGGAATACTTAGAGTCATACACCTTCTCAATCAAACATAAGAAAGGGGTGGCTAACAAATTTGTTGATGCTTGAAGTAGGAGGAACCTAACCATTCAAGAAGTGTAGTTGGAAAGTGTTGGTATACCTACTCTAAAAGACATGTACCTCCATGATGAGGATTTTAAGGAAGCCTACCAATTTTGTGTGGAATTGGGGGATAGGTATCATACTAATTTTCTAGACTACATCATCCAAGAAGGTCTCTTGTTCAAAGGGATTCAATTATGTACACCTCAGTGCTCTATGAGGGAAATCATAATTAGGAAAACTCATTGTGGGAGTCTAGCTAGCCACTTTGACCTTGGAAAAACCTTGGAGTTATTATGGAGATTCTCCTTTTGGTCTAGTTTGCAGACTAACATCAAAAAATTTGTGGAGACTTTCTTGATCTATCAGAGGGCTACAGGAACAAGTTCAAATCAAGGATTATACACACCATCACCTATAGCTACAAAAAACATTTGGATTTAGTTAGGAAGGACTTTTTCTTAGGTCTTCCTAGCAAAAAATTTGGATATCATAGTATATATGTTATTGTAGATAGATTCTCCAATATGGCACACTTTCTACCTTGTAAGAAAACACATGATGCTTCCAACATTGTAGGCCTATTCTTCAAAGAGATAGTAAGACTTCATGGGCTACCTATAACCATTGTTTTAGATAGGGACCCTAAGTTTGAAGGGAATTTTTGGTGTACCCTATGGAAGTTATTAGGAACTAACCTTGCTATGGCATGTTCCTATCACCCACAATCTGATTGGCAAACTGAGGTCATAAATAGATCCCTAGGTAACCTTCTTATGTGTTTGACAAAAGAATATGGTGTTTTATGGGATACTATCTTACCTCAAGCTAAATTCTCCTATAATGATTCTATAAACATAATTACAAGCCTCAATCCTTTCCAAATCATCTATGGTTCTCATCCAAGGGGTGTCTTTGAACTCGGGTCTATAGAGAACATTGGTCAAAGGCATGCATTGGTAGATGATTTTTTTGAAGTGATAAAAGATATTCGCCAACAGGTCAAAAAGAGACTACAGCAAAGTTCTCAAAAATATAAGTAGGCAGCACATATGAAGAGGAGAGAAATACATTTTAAGGATGGGGACATGGTCATGGTCCACCTTAAGAAAGAAATACTACCTAAAGGAAAGTATACCAAACTACATATGAAAAAGATTGGGCCATTCCAAATTCTCAAACAATGTGTTCCTAATGAATATAAGATTTTCCTCCTGATATAGGCCTTTCACCAATATTTAATGTATCTAGTATTTATGCATACAAGACACCTAGTCCTACTGAAATTGATGATGCAGGTTCAAATGATGTACTTCAAGATCTACCAAGAAAAAACCCTCCAAGTATTGCATGTATCATTAGATCAACAAAAAGACTAGGAAGCATATCTATCATAATTATTTGATCAAATGGTAGGATAAACACTTGGATATCTTTGAAAGATATTGAGAAAAATGGTGTCAAAATTGCAAACATTCCCATCCAAGGGACTCGAGTGTCTTTTGGCCAAAGGATTATGGTGTAGGGTACCAAGGTGATACAAAGTAGCTCAAGGCATATGGTGATCTTGTAGAAGACATGTGGTGATGTTTTAGTTTCATTTATGTGTATAATATGTTATGATCCTATGTTTGGCCAAGGAACTTTGGGTGTGTTTATAAGCCTAAGTTCACTCAGTACAAAAGGATCCTAAAATTGCATATTTTAAGTAAGAAAGAGTCCTTTATATGGTTTTTATGTCATTATACCTTAATAAGTTTTGTATAAAGACAAATAATCAAGTAAAAAGGTCTTGAGTGAAAAGTTGTAAAAAAAAATTATTAGAAATTTTTGTTGTTGACAACTTTTTGTCAAAAAATTGAACATTTCACCTAATGGTCCCAACCTTTCAAATTCTAGTTGTAACCATTGGGGATGATCTATTTGGGCATCTACACCTTGGAAACATTCAGAGGTGTGAAGTACTATACAAACAAACCATTTTTAAGGAGAAATAAATAGATTTTCACAGCATTTATTGTATTTATAGAATTGTACAAATTGGGTGACTAGATCTGATGTCATTATTGGGTAAAGTTCTAAATTTTGATTCCATAGCAGTTTATTTTATTCATTTTTTATTAAGTTTGAAGGGATATATGACTATTTTTCTGAGACTAGTTCAACATACCCTGAAATTGAGGGTTTCAATGTATTTTGGATCCTAACTTGTAACTCCATGATTGGAATTCAATGGTGTCCTAGATTTTACAAGGTTAGGACATGTACTATTAGATTCCTAAGTTGTACAAATTTATTAGAAGATCTAAAGGTCCTATGATCGAGCCCTAGGTTGAATATCCTTATGTTTTTAATCAATTTAGTGAGAGTTTGTAGGGTAAATGAAGAGATGGAAGCCTAGAACTTGGGGAATTATTTATTCATGTTGAGATGAGTAAGAGAAGATCTTTTAAGTCAGTTCTTGTGCCTAGGAACTCATTATTGCTACTTGCAAAGTGTTCCAAGCCTCTTTTGGCCAATTAGGCTTGAGAAGCCTGTGTGAGTTCAGGGGTGTTGGAGTAGGTTAGAGAGACAAAAATTGGAGGATAGATAGAAGTCCCAAAGGGTATTGTAAACTATAATTTTTTTGCCAAGTTCTTTGAGAAAGTTCTAATTTGTTTCCCTAAAACTCATAAAAGTACTACTAGGAGCAATTAGGCCTCTTAGTGTATTTGATAGTTGTGATAGTTGGGGAATCCAAAATATATTGGAAACTTGGTCCTTGTGCATCCCTTGAAGTGTTCCAAGTATTGGTTGGAGTCATGGCATTGGTTAGGTGACCATTTCCAAGTTTATTTCTTAAGATCGAAGATTGAATTTTAGAGCCATTTTGTGAAGTTTGTGGAGAAGTTTAAAGGATTTTTTCTAGAATTTTGTGGAAATTTGAAGTGTGGGAAAAGGGAGTCTTAGAGACACTTGAGGAGTTACAAGGTTTCCTTGAAGGATTGAGTGCTAGACTCATTCACACTTTTGAAGGATTGAGTGCTAGACTCATTCACCAAGTGGTATCAAAGCCACTAAGATCTAATGCAAGGATAAAATGGCAGAGGAGGATGTTCCCTTCAAGATCACTAACATAGAGTTGGAAAAAATTGTCAAAGAGAGTATGGATGAGAGTAGAGCCATGTGAGAAGAAAATAGGACTATGATAAGAAAGATTTAGAAGTTGAAAGGGTAAGTACACAAGGGAGACCAAGGAAGTCTGAAAGGGAAGAAGAGGAGGAATATGACTTGCCCCATGTGCCTAAAGATTAGAGGATGATTGTGGTAGCCCTGCAAAGGGTAGGAAAGAAGGAAAAGGGAGACTTACCCATGTTTGATGGGAAAATGGAGCTATAAGAATCCATGGAATGGCTAGAAGCCCTTGAAAACTATTTTGAGTATGAGGAGATCACTACAACTCAGAAGGTGAAGATAAAAAAATCTAAAATGAAGGGACCAACATTGAGTTGGTGGAACTTCCTTCAAAATGAGAGGATGGAAGAGGAAAAGAATTCCATATTCACATGGAAGAGGATGATGGTAGAGATAATGAAACAATTTTTTCCTGATGTCTATGAGGTAACGATCCACAAGAAATTTCAGAACCTTAAATAGAGGGACATGGATGTGAGTACCTATACGCAAGAGTTTCATGCATTAACTTTTAGGGCTAAGGTATATGAAAATGAGAAACAAAAACTTTCTAGGTACATAAATGGCCTCAAGTAAAACATACAAGATGAACTAACTTTAGCATCAGTAGAATCTGTACACAAATGCTATCAACTTGCTCTTAAGATAGAAGACAAAATCAAGAGGAAGAATGATTAGAATAAAGAGAGAGGGACTAATTTTAGATGCAGAGGAAGGTTCCAAGGAAGGGGGTCATAACCAAAACCTCAAGGAGATTCAAGGCATCATGAAAATGACAAAGAGACAAGTTCTAGAGGAAAATTTAGAGGAGGTAGAGGAAATAGTAGGGGGAGATCAAATGGAAGAGGCAATCATGTGTTCACTAGTAGATGTTTTTTCTACAATGAAGAAGATCTTCAATACTTCAGATGTCCAAGCAAGAAAGGAGCAAGCACAAGCCAACAAAGAAATGATAGGAGAGTACAACTTTCCTAAGAGGAGGACTATCAAAGTGTGACCTCTTACAATTTAAGCATTTCCAAACCTACTAAACCAGAGCAAGGAGAATGCTTCATGTTCAATAGAACACTCTTGAAGATGGCATTGTAGAAGGAGCCTCCCCAAAGAAAAACCTTATTCAGGACACACTAAAAGGTAAATGGAAAGGTTTATAAGGTTATTGTTGATTCTACTTAAATAGAGAAATTAGTATCAATAGAGATCATTAATAAGCTTGGTTTGAAAAAATTTCCACACCCAAACACTTACAAGGTGTCTTGGCTAAATAAGGACCAACAAACCACAATAAATGAAAAATATTGGGTAGAATTCTAGATAGGGGAATACAAGGACAAGGTCTTGTGTGAAGTAACCAACATGGATGCATGGAATCTCCTTTTAGGGAGACCATGGTACTATTATTTTGATGCCCAACATGAACGGAAGAGGAATATGTATACTCTAACTAAGGATATAGTAAGTTATACTATGGCACCCTTTCTTGATGGTGAAGGGGGAAGAGCCTTCAATAATTGTGTAACCTTAATTATGGAGAAAGAATTCTTGCAATCCCTAAAGGAGGAGAATGTCCTATGTTTTCCATAATTGTGAAACCAAAAACAATAGCAAAGCTAATTAGGAGCATAGGTCCAAAAGAAATTGCAAACCTATTAGACCAGTACAAAGGAATAATTTCTTATGAAAGGACGGACACATTACCACCTATGAGGGAGATTTAGTCACTATATTTACCTCATCCCTAGTTCTACATTGCCTAATAATGCTTCTTATAAAATAACACTAGACAAAAAACCAGAACTGGCAAGGCAGATACAAAGTCTATTAGAGAAGGGTTTCATAAGGAAAAGTATCAGCTCTTGTGTTCTTCCAATAGTACTTGCTCCCAAGAAGTAAGGTACATGGAGATTATGCACTAACCCTAGATAAATGAATAGGATAACTATCAAATATAGGTTCCCAATGCCTAAAATGGAAGATCTTATGGATTGTCTACAGAGTGCAAAGTATTTTCCAAAATTGACTTGAAGAGTAGCTACCATTAGATAAGGATTAGCGAGGGGGATGAAGTGTAAAACTACCTTCAAAACCAATGAAGGATTGTTTGAATGGGTTGTGATCCCCTTTGGCTTATCAAAGGCTCTAGGAACCTTTATGAGGTTAATGAATGAGGTCCTCAAACCCTTCATAAATATTTTTATTATTGTTTATTTGGATGATAGCTTAATTTTTAGTAAAGATAAAGAACAACATCTAATGCATCTTGATATGGTATTGAAGATGTTACATGAGAAATAGTTGAAGATCAATCTAGAAAAGTGTGTGTTCTTGCAAGAAGAGCTTGTATTTCTTGGTTTTTTAATCTCCAAGGGAAACCTAAAGATGGATCCCTCAAAACTAGAGTCCATACTAAATTGGCCTACTCCAAAATCAGCTAGTGAGGTAAAAAGCTTCCATGGCCTTGCTAGTTTCTATAGAAAATTTAGTAAAAAATTTAGTGGAATAAGTGCACATATGATTGATACTATTAAGGGAGGAAGAAAATGTCAATTTAAATGGACTAAGGATGCAAATAAATCATTTGAATACTTTAAGACAGGGCTAGCACAATAGCCTATTCTAGTCTTACCTGATTTCAACAACGTCTTCACGATAGAGTGTGATGCTAGAAAGAGGGTAATTGGGGGTGTCTTGAGTTTAGATGGCAAGCTTGTGGCCTCATTCAATGAAAAAATTATGATGCAAAACAAAAATACTCCACCTGTGATCTAGAGATTTATGCAATGGTTCAATCCCTTAGGAAATAGAAGTATTAGTTACTACCTAAGTAATTTATTGTTTACACTAGCAATCAAGCATTGAGTTTTCTAAATAGGCAGAAGAATTTGAACCATAGGCACATCAAATGGATGGAGTGATTGTAGTCATACACCTTCTCAATCAAACACAAAGGGTGGCTAACAAAGTTATTGATTCTTTAAGTAGGAGGAACCTAGCCATTCAAGAAATGTAGTTGGAAAGTGTTGGTATAATTGCTCTAAAAGAAAAGTACCTCCATGATGAGGATTTTAAGGAAGCCTACCAAGTTTGTGTGAAACTATGGGCTAGGTATCACATTGATTTTCCAAACTACATCATCCAAGAAGGTCTCTTTTTCAAAAGGAGTCAATTTTGTAATCTTAGTGCTCTATGAGGGAAAACATAATTAGGGAAAAACATTTTGGAAATCTAGCTGGCCACTTTGACCTTGACAAAACCTTGAAGTTAGTAAGGAGATTCTAATTTTGGCCTAGAATGCAAACTAACATTAGAACGTTCATGGAGACTTTCTTGATTTGTCAAAGGACTAAATGAACAAGTTCAAATTAGGGGTTATATACACCACTACCTATACCTACAAAACCTAGGTATTTAGTCAGCATGGACTTTGTCTTATGTCTTCCTAGGACCAAATCTAGATATGATAGTATATATGTTGTTGTAGATAGACTCTCTAAGATGGTACACTATCTTCTTTGTAAGAAAACACATGATGCTTCCAACATTGCAGGCCTATTCTTTAAAGAGATAGTAAGACTTCATGGGCTACCTCTAACTGTTGCTTCAAATAGGGACCCTAAGTTTGTAGGGCATTTTTGGCATACCCTGTGGAAGAGATTAGGAACTAACCCTGCTATGTCATCTACCTATCATCCACAATCTGATTGGAAAAGTAAGGTCATAAATAGATCCCTAGGTAACCTTCTTAGGTGTTTGAAAAAAGAATATGATGTTGCATGGAATACTATCTTACCTCAAGCTGAATTCTCTATAATGATTTTCTAAATAGAAGTACAGGCCTCAGTCCTTTTCAAATCATCTATGGTTCTCATGCAAAGGGTGTCTTTGAACTCAAATTTGTAGAGAACATTGGTCAAAGGAGTGCATTGGAAGATGAATTTTCTAAAGTGATGAAAGATATTCACCAACAGGTTAGAGAGAGATTGTGGCACAATTCCCAAAAATACAAGCAAGTAGCAGATATGATGAGGAGAGAAATACATTTTAAGGTTGGGACATGGTCATGGTCCACCTTAATAAAGAAAGACTACCTAAAGAAAAGTATAACAAACTACATATGAAAAAGATTGGGCCATTCCAAATTCTAAAACAATGTGGTCTTAATGCATATAAGATTGATTTACCTATTGATATAGGTCTTTCACCAATATTTAATGTATCTGATATTTATGCATATAAGACTTTTTGTCCTACTAATATTGATGATGTAGGTTCTAATTATGTACTTCAAGATCTACCAAGACAAAACCCTCTAAGTATTGAATGTATCTTAGAGAAGAGGATCAACGAGAAGACTAGAAAGCATATCTATTATGATTATTTGATCAAATGGAAAGATAAACCCTTGGAAGAAGCAACTTGGATGTCTTTGAACAATATTGAGAAAACTGGTGTCAAAATTGAAAACACTCCCACTCAAGGGACTTGAGTTTCTTTTAGCCAAAGGAGTATGGTGCAGTGCACCAAGCTGATACAAAGTAGCTCAAGGCATATGGTGATATTATAGAAGACATGTGGTAATTTTTTAGTTTCATTTATGTGTGTAATAAGCAATGATCCTATGTATGGTCAAGGAACTTCAGGTGTGTTTATAAGCCTAAATCCACTTAGTCCAAAAGTATCCTAAAATTGCATATTTTAAGTAAGAAATAATCTTTTATATGTTTTTATGTCATTATACCTTAATAAGGTTTGTAGAAATACAAGTAATCAAGTTAAAAGGTCTTGAGCGAAAAGTTGTAAAAGTTGATGATTAGCAATTTTTATTTTTGACAACATTTTGTCAAAAAATGCAAAATTTCACCCAATGTTCCCAACCTTTCAAATTCAAGTTTTAATCATTAGAGATTATGTATTTAGGCATCTACACCTTGGAAAAATTTAGTGGTGTAAAGTACTATACAAAAAAACCATTTTTAAGCATAAATAAATAGATTTTATAAGCATTTATTGTATGTAAGGAATTGTATAGATTGGGTGACTAGATCTGATGTTATGATTAGGTAAAGTTTTAGATCTTGATTCCATAGCATTTGATTTTATTAATTTTTATTAAGTTTGAAGAGAGATATGACTATTTTTATGAGATTGGTTTAGCATACCCTGAAATTGAGGGTTTCAATGTATTTTGGGTCCTAACTTGTAACTTCGTGGTTGAAATTCAATGGCCTCTTGGATTTTACAAGCTTGAGACATGTACTAATAGATTCCTAAGTTGCACAAATTTATCAAAAAATCTAAAGGTCCTCTGATTGATCCCTAGGTTGAATATCCTTATGTATTCAACCAGTTTGATGAGGGTTTGTAGGGTAAATGAAGAGATGGAATCCTAGAACTTGGGGAATTATTGATTCATATTGAGATAAGTAAGAGAAGACTTTCTAAATCATTTCTTAAGCCTAAGAACCTAATCTCGCAACTTATCAGGTGTTCGAAGCTTCTTTTGGCTAATTAGGCCTAAGAAGCCTATGTGAGTTAAGGGGTGCTAGAGTATGTTAGAGAGTTGAAAATCGGAGGATAGAAAGAAGCCCCAAAAGGGTATTTGAAACTATAAGTTGTTTTCCAAGTTCTTTTAGAAAGTAAAATTTTTTTTCCCTAAAACTCATAAAATATCTATTAGGAGCAATTAGGCCTCTTAATGCATTTGATAGTTGTGATAGTTGGGTAATTGAAACTATTGTGGAAACTTGGTTCTTCTATATCCCTTAAAGTGTTTCAAGCATTGGTTGGATTCAAGGAGTTGGTTAGGTGACCATTTCCAAGTTTGTGTCCAAAGATCTAAGATTGGCTTTTAGAGCCATTTTGTGAAATTTGTGGAGAAGTTCAAAGGAGTTGTTCTAGAATTTTTTGGAAAGTTGAAGTGTGGGAAAATGGATTCTTAGAGACCCTTGAGAAGTTACAAGGTTTCCTTAAAGGATTCAATGTTGGATTCATTCACACTTTTGTTGAAGACCTCCACATGACTCCCTCTCTCCCTCTCCCTCTCCTACCCCCTACTCTCTCATCCCCTACCCTCTCTCTCTATCTCATTATCCCACTCTCTCCCATCCCCTAGTCTCTCTCTCTCTTTATCTCCCCTTATCTCACCCTCTCCCTACCCTATCCCCTCTCTCTCTATCCCACCCTCTCTCTATGCCACCCTCTCCCATCTCTCTCTCTCTCTCTCTCTCTCTCTCTCTCTCTCTCTCTCTCTCCCCCATTCCCTACTCTCTCTCCATTTCTACTTCCATATCTCTATCCCAACCTCTCCTCTCTCTCTCTCTCTCTCTCTCTCTCTCTCTCTCTCTCTCTCTCTCTCTCTCTCTCTCTCTCTCTCTCTCTCCATGTCTCCCTCCCTATCCCACCCATTCCCATCTCCTACTCTCTCTCTCACTTTCTACTCTCTCTACCTCTATCCTGCCCTCTCTCCTTCCCTCTCTATTGAAATGTAGGCTTACAAAGTACATGTGTACTATAGAGCCTATGCACTATTTAAGCCTGAACTAAAAAATGCTTTAAATAATACATGCATTTTATTTAAAGCTTTGGATTCTATCAAGCCTAAGGCTTGGTGGTCTTAGATGTTTTTTTTAGCAAGCATACAAAAAATGATTGATTTTTCTTGCGTTCTCTCCTTCAAGTTTCCTCGTGGTTGAGCATTTATAAAATCAGGGTTCATGATATTGTAGATCTCTGTATTAGCTATATAACCATATAATTTATTTTGAATTTGAACTAATTCAAGACTTTCAACTATAATTTATTTTGAATGTATGTCCATGTTCTCTCAAGAACCAACATGTACTAATTGAGGTGTAGATTTTAGCTCATTCATAAAATTTTGCAACAACTTAACTTTTCAGAAGCTAGACTCCATTATACACACTTTGAAAAAAAAATTGATTTTAGATTAGTTTTCAATCATTTCTAGGGGGAGCACATAGATATTTCACATTTTTGGGATATGTCCAATTAGAAAATTCATAATAATAAAAACATACACATTATAAAATTACCCAAAAAATCTTGGATGAACTACATGGTGTTAGGTAACTTTTGACCAAAGCAATTAAATAATTTCAAAAAGAAAACTGAAATTTTATGAGGGCCACACTTTGTGCTATGTTTTTTTTTATAGAAAAAATAGTACCACTTTTTGTGGCCTTCTTTCTTGAGGACCTAAAACTAAACCATTCAAGAAAAAAATAGTAGTTTAGAAACTAGATTCAAAGGACTACTACATTTGTTTTTGTCATATCTTCAAATTCTTGTCAAAGTTTAGAAATTGTTGATTTCAGAAAGAAGAAGGAAAAAAAAAGTAAAAGTGGCCACTTATGCCCCCTTTGGGCACCACAACTTGGTGCACTTACCATGTATTCTTATGCAATCAATTTGTGAAGTAAGGTTAAGTGTTTGAACAATTGAAATGGAATAATCAGTGATTCATAATGTTATGGACATCCTTAGACCTAAGATTAACTTAAACCCTATTCCACTATTAGAGGATGACCCTACAACCACAATTTTGCAAACCCCAAATGGAGCATTGTATTCGGAGGATATTTGTATTTACACACAATGTAAATTTTAAGTAGTAGGTGAAGAAAACATTTATGAGGAATTTATTAAAGTTTAAAAGAAAGATATGACATTTAAATTTTTTTTTGGAGAATTTAGATCAAAATGATGTAGTAAAGTATGTTTTTTACCATGAATTTAACAATGAAGACTAGACAAAGATAATCCTTAGTAGAAGTCATGATGGAAAATTTTGGATGCAAGAATATGTAGTTGAGATTTTAGCCAACCTAATTCATGAAGTAATTAGTTTAAGAAATGAAGGTTATATTAATCTAAATGAGAAAAATGTCAAGAAAGTTACAACTGAGAATACACAATCAACCTACAATGGAAGAGGCATACTCATAAGCAAGATCAAATAAGATGATGTATGATTTGTCTATAAGATTATTGCATCCAAGTTATGTTCAAGTTATAGAGAGGATGATATAGTAGTTGGATTTGTACATATTGCACATGAGATGTGTGTTGAAAGAACCAAAATGAATCTATGTAATATTCTAAGAATTCAATTGACTAAAAATATTGAGAGGATAAAGAAACTAAGGAATGGATAGTTTAGGTTCCAATCCTTGATTACTTACATATTTTTCCACCTTTTGAGAATATTCTTTTTCATACCCCTTTTTGATTGGAACAATAGTGACAAGTGTTCCATGGAAAAGATCACAGAACTACGTAGAAGATATTCAATTGATAAAATTGAGAACAGTGTAGCATTAATCTTGAAAACATTTTAGAATGAGATGAAATAAAGAACAAGAATACCAAAATAAATGATTGAGAAGTATAAAGAGGAAATTTACTTTATGTTTGACAAATATTTGGCATACATTGAGCTAGTTATACCTAGATTCTATATGTTGACCAACTTAGTTATGAGATAATTGAAGAGGAAATTAAAGGGTGTGTTCAATCAATTCTTAAATCAAAATCAAAGCTTGAATTTGGAAGATTTGGAACTTATGGGGAGACTATGGAGTTGGCTTGTCTAGTCAAGCTTGAGAAGTTTGATGAGAGGAAGGTTGATAGTACAATAAAGAAGATCTAAGACACTAACATGATCCCACAAGTTGCATCTAGAATTAAGCAAGTTGGGTAGGAGAACATCTTATTTGTTCCATCATTGGAAAAAGTAGGCCCGAGTTCTCTACCATTAGAATCAGCTCCATTACCCATGGGAGTCACAGTTTTTGAACCATTAGCAAAAGCATCTTCCACCCCATATGCAATAGTTGCACCAATGTAACCACAGTATTGCAACCTCCATCTTTTCAGCATAGGGAAGTAGAATAATATATAAGTGTTATAAAATTTTAATCATCCACATATGAAGGCACAAGGAGATTTGTGAGGTTGTTATAAGTGAAACAAGAACTATTATAAGAACCTAGACCTAAAAGAGTGAAGGAAAAAACTACTAGACCAAAAAAGAAACAAAAGGTTATACCCACCTATGAAGGAAGAAAGATGAAAGGTCAAGTTGTCACTCTTGAGGTTACTCAAAAATTTTAAGAAGAAAAATAAAAGGACAAACTAGCTGATACTTCTAGAGGTAGAAAGAAATGGAAGCCCAAAATTGAGAAGTTAAACTATAATCATTGATGCTAGGAACTTAACTCAATTCAACAAGTATTATCATTTATATGATAATTTTGATAAATTCAGCTAGAAAATACTAATATTAGAAATTTAATCTTGTCTAATAAGAGGTTCATAGATATTCAAGGACATATTCCCAAAGACTTGTATGAGATATTAGTTAATAGAAAGAAGAGGGTAGTAGAAGAAGATAAGGCAATAAGGGAAAGAGTCATCAAAAAGATTTGTGAAATTATAAATGAGGAGAATTTTGAAAAAATAATAAAGATTATAGAGCCATTGTTGAGGAACAAGACAAGAGAAATGTTGATCATGGGAAGCAATTATGAAGAAATAATAAAGAAACAAAAGATGTTGTCATTAAAGTTGTGACAGAATTTAAGGATACTTAAGTGCAGAAGACTTCAAAAGACAAAATAATGTTGAATACTTCTGAGTCTACAAAAGAGGAAGAGAGCATAGTGCTAGGAGGAGTAGCAGAATCCTCAACTCCTACACCAGTAGTAGTAGAAGAAGAAAAGACAAATATAGTAATGAGAGAAGCAAAAACTAGCAGGGCAACAATAATGACAACATCAGACGCACCACATATTACAATCACCACAAATACCATGAACATTGACAACAAAAATATCATAGTAGATACATCAGAAGATCCTTTAAGGATTATGACCCAAGTGTTGACAATTTGGTAGGTTATACAAGTTTTGAAGATGAGAAAAGGGACAATGAAGAAGAAGAGAAAGGAGAAAAAGAGAAGATAGTTGAAGAAAAGAAAAGAGAAGATGAAGACTTGGCTACTCTAGAAGATGACCTTAAGGGAGTGGATAAGAAGCTCTAATCTAATTGGAAAATAATTATAGGAAACATCTCATTTTTCACTTTAGATAAAACATGTTGAAATAAAGAAAGAGGTATCTGCTAGTCAGCCCCAATAGCAAAAGCATCAGAGGGCAAGGGAAAAGAATCAAGATAGTCAATAGAAAAGGATGAAAGATAGAACAAAGATCAAGAGGATAATATGTGAATTCAGTCAGTTACTCCTATTAAGACACCTAGTTTTGAGATTTTGAGCATAAGCACACCAAAGACTCTGATGGAGTTACTCTTAAACAACATGACAGTAAGTGCATTTTTGACACCTACTAGAGATCCAAAGATACATATATTCAGCTAGATAATATAGCTTGCAGCTAGTAGAATTGTGGAGAAATAAAAAAGCATAAAGAGGACACAAGAAGTTCTTAATAAAGTGGCAAGAAAATTGTAGGATATCATTCAATTAAAGGTCACTAAATCAGATCTAGGGAAGAAGGAAGAGGAATTTATTAGAGTGTTTGACAGTAAGTTTAGAATGCTTGAGGAAATTGAATCTACAAAGGCATAGGTCAAGCATGATACAAAATTTTTTGAGGTTGTATGCAAGAATATCAAAAATGATCTTACCGTAATCATAAGCTTCAATATTTGTAGTTAACAATGGTGGTGATTTCATGTCTGTTGTTATTATAAATTTGCAGTCTTGAAAAATCTTGTGGGAAGATTAACAATGTTTTATACAAGAACATAACTATAACTATTGATAAAACATTGATAGAAGTATTAGGATATATTTCAATCATTTTTTTGTTAGTGATGTCAAACCTGCTACTTGCTAGTAAGGAAATTACTTAGTTTATTTGAGTACTATCATTTTTTTGATTGATGAAGAGGATTTGATCAAATGAGATAACAAGAGAACCTAGAGGAAAAGTTGAATTATGGTATGAAAAAGGAGTACAAAGACTAGTTAAGATAATGATGATATAGTGTATTGCTTATCTACTTAAGGTTGTAAAGGTTGGATAAGTAAGAAGAATTGTGCCTACCAAGCTTGACCGAGTGCACAATAGGTACCAAGAAAAGTTAGCGCAAGTTGAGCAAAAAATTAGTAGGAGCTGAGCAAAGTGAAGATTTAGTGTATGTTGAGTGAACTTAGTGTAAGTTGAGTAAAGTTTAGTTGGTGTCAAGTATTAGTAAACTTTAGTGTTTGTTGAGTTACCTAGTGTTGACTAAGTGGAAGAACAGTATGGAAGTTGAGTCACAGCATATTGATGTTGAGTGACAGTATTCATATTAAATCATAGATTTGATGAATTTGAGCTAATTATTTTATTTTCTTGAATTGTTTAAAGCATGTGGAAAGTAACTATGATGAGTTGGTGGCACAAAATTCAAGGTAAACCATTTTGTGGAAAATTCAAGGAAGATTGAGGAAGAAGTTTCTAGAGGAACCAAATGGAAAAGTGGGTAGATTCATTGTATCCTACCTAATCCTACCTAACCCTAGAATGGATAATTGTGGTTAAATGGAAAAAGGTATTAAATATCTATTTATAGAGAGAGTTGGTCAAAAACAAAGTTTTTCATGTGCAAGAACCTAAGGAAGATAAGGAGTCTAGGGTATTGCTTTATTTAGTGGCTAAATAGTAGAGACTATAAATGGCATGAAAAGCAAGAACGCTTAAGAGTGTTAATGCTTCAAAGCTAACGTGTGTGAAAGCCAAGTAGAATGGAGCACTGAAATAGAGATTTGTAATCTACAAGTGAGTTGTAATTTTTTATCAGATCAAGCCTTACTATTACTTTGAAATCATTGTATCAGTCTAGGGTAAATACTTTGGATTAAGGTTGACCTAATAGTTATTTGTAAATCCTTTAACCAGGTGACATTCCAAGTGAATGAAATAAAGTCCTCTAACAAGGCTCTATCCTAATAGGGTGATTGAAATCCTCTAACCAAGTCACATTTAGTCTGTGTATTGTAACCTTTAACAGGGTTGGCCTTTTGCAAGGCATCACTTCAAAAGAGTGAGAATTAGTAGCATGTTACTGGTGGTTTTTCTCAAATTGAGTTTCCACATAAAATCTTTGTGTCAAATGTGTTATTGAATCTATTATGTTTCATGTTTACATTTCTGCAAAGTTGTTTTGACCTGGGAAAATACACTACAAAGTTTAAGTGGTGTATGATCTAATGGATGCATGCATAAGAAGGTTTTGTGGATATGGGTCTACTAAGCATTGAAAAGTTGTATTTGTACATCTAGACCTTGGATAACTAATTCAACCCCCTCTCAATTATTCTAAATAATTCCAATAGTAACATTAGCTACAAATGCTCCAATTTCTTTTGAAAATAGCCAAAGTATGCCTAGTTAAGGAATCAAAGTAGACTCCATAAACTTAAGCTATAGTGGTAGAAAAGAAGATGCTCATTTTTTGTGTAAAAATGCACAAGTTACTACACTTCATGTTAGAGATGTAAACCCAACCCCTTGCCTCTACTATTAATTTGTTTGGAGTCAATGATCATAAAGGGGATGTATATGAATAGGATTTGGGTAATAGAAGCAGTTACATTATTGGTGTATACAGTTCTTTCATAGTTTACATAAATAATAATAAAAATTCAAAGGAACATATTTTGGTATATTGGTTATTTTTTCATTTGAAATTGGATAAATAGTTTTAAAAATTAAATAAATAAAATTTATTACAGACATTCTTAATGTCAAAAATCACATTAAAATTCATATAAACTAGAAGAAATAAACAAGCAATTAAAATTGCATGCTAATAATTGTTTAGAACTTTTTGATTTAATACTTAATATTGTTTACATAGTTGTACCAATAGTAATCACTTCAAAGTTGATGATAACTATCCATGATTTAATAGAAAGTTTTCTTTAGATCTAAAGAATAACCAATCATATGATATCAAATAAGTGTACCAACAAAACATAACTTAGTCTACAAGTATGGATCTTACTTTTTTTGTAGGAGTTGGGGGAGGGGAGGGGGCAAGGTATTTTGGACACTTTAGAAAGAAAAAAATGCTAATGCAGCATCATATTCATGATGTGGCTCTAAAATTGTAAAGAATCTAAAATTCCTAATATGTTGTAGACAAGGCTCTAATTTCAAACCAAGAATGAAAATATAGAGATTAAAAATAGATTTGCAATCATTGGTTTAAAAAAATCACAATAAAACATGTAAATCGAGACAAAATACACTACTTTTCTTCTTTTTTTATTAAAGTAAAAATAGTTTTGAAGGGATCGAAACCCTTAACACAACAAAAAGATCAACTAAAATTTCAAGACACTAACCATCGATAAAATAATAGTAGACCAAAAGAATAAAAATAAGGGATCCAAAACCTAGAGAACTTACATACAATGCACCAAACTATCATTCTTTCACTTAATACCATCACTAATACTAGAGATCTTGTTAATTATACTATCAATGGGAGTGATATCATTGTCTTTGCTTCCCATTTTAGTTGCAGTTCTAGGCATAGAAGTTATCTCCTTCTCATTTCTAGTAACACCTTTGTCCATGAGTTGAACTTTCTTGGAAAAATTTACACTAATAGAATAAAAAGTAGAAATATCTTTTAGAAGTGATTTGTAGAGTTTTTTTCAATTCATTTAACTTTTTGAGACCCTTAGTGAAGAAACCCATGGTAGTTTACTATCAATAATGAAAGTTATCAATTTTTTTGTAAATCATATTCATAGTATTTTCCATCTTTATAAGGTGTCACCCTTGATCTTCCTTAATATCTTTAATGTACTCAAACAAATCCCGAGTCCTATTTATGATATAATAAGGACTCTTATTTGAGGGGAACATTGTAACTGTTTGTTTTAAGGCATCAATTTCATAAATTATCCACGTAAATAAAGCATTCTTACTTTCAATCATGCATTTTAAAATTCTATTTTTATAAAAAAAAATTATATGATGTAGAGAAATATAGGGATTCGCTATTTTTTATGAAAAACTAGTCAAATGCATAAATTGTAGTGTTCTTTCCAAATGCTTATCAAATGCAACAAAGGATCAAATGACTCAAAATGTGGCCTAGACCCTTATAATGACCCACAAAGTGTATCATGGCTTCTACTAGCCCAATCCAATGAAAATAATCAATTTTCAAAACCTCAAGTGTTAATCTCATTGACAACCCCAAATGGTTGTCCTAATAGGCTTAATTCCCTATTAGGTCTCTGGAGACTATTTTTCATACTTTTCTCAAAAACATTCAAATTTCTCCCAAGAATACATGGATTCTAACACCATTGTCTTTTGTATAACATATCAAAAAGTCACTAAATGGTGCTTTGGACCACCTCACCCATCTGACCAATTGTCACAATTTTAAGGGCTAATTTACCCTAAATTTAAAAAAGCAACCCTACAGAATACTTTACTCTAGGCCTTAGGTAGTTCAAAAAAATTACAAAATGACTCCAATTAGAGTAATATACAATTAATTTGACTCTACTATATCTCCACATATAAAGTCCCCAAATTACCCTCTAAAAACCCTAAAAAACTATGGTGTACACCTTCCAATCCCTATTCCAACCAAGAAAAAGTGGATTCACATTCTCCTTAACATATGATAATTGATTAAATCATAAAAAAATGCCCTCCTTTAAAAAGATCTCCTACTGCAATACCTTTGACTTGATTTTGGTATTCCTTCAACCAACCAAACATAGTGATCACCAAAGTTTCAAATACATCTCTACCAAATTGAATTAGTCACATATTATAAATGTCATCATATGATCATTCCATGATCTAATTAGATCAATACATTCATGGAATGATCATTGATCTTTATAGGAACTCAAAATAGTTAATAAGAATGCAATGGTCCCAACTCTGTTAGCAGCAACTTTACAAAACATAGAGACAATATTACATTAAATTTTCCACAGTGGCTAAAAGGTTTTATGTCCTTAAGTTCCAGCCATTCAAGTGCTAAAATAAATCAATGTGCTTATTTAATCATACAAATACATACGGGAAATGGAAAAAATATTATTTATTCAATAATAGTTTGTACAAATGTTGATGCCACCATACTACATCATTTCCTTGGTCCTTTATTGTGCTTTATAGGATGGATTGTGACTACATTGACTAATTCCAATTGGTTTCCTTTGTTTTCAAATGCTTTAAGAACCTTAAATAAGATTTCCCTCCAAAATGGCACTAGTTGTTGAAATTTAAAAATTCAAATTATGAACCTCTAATTTCCTAATTCTTATGAAATTATAAAATTCAAAATAAAACATGTTGAACTCCTAATGACCAAATTGCATTATTATATACCCATATTCAATCCATTGGGCACTTATTGACCAATTTTACATCTTTTATATCCTAAGGTCCTTATCAGGACCTCTAGAGCTTTTGATCATTACATTGGATTCAACATTTAACAAGGCATTATTGGATCCAAGATACTTCATTTGACTTCCTTTGATGCCTTCCAAGGTGCTTGGTGCCCTTATATGTCCAAGTGTTCTCCTAGGTTCTCTTAAACCATCTTGGATCAATGAACCCTTCTCCATCAATGTACCCTTGCCTCTTTAATAAGGATTTCATCATGATTTATGTTATCCACACTATCCATATTGTGAGAAGTGGATAAGTAGGGAAGGAATCATTATGAGGATTCTTTTTTTTTTCAAATCAAAATATCTCCTTGTTATCCTAGCTAAAAGGGAACCAGAGGTTTTTGAACCATAGGTATTTTTTCCCTTTGACTTTGCTGGAAGTAAACAAATTTACCTTCCCTTCCCTATATCACATCTAGAGAATCACGAATGAATGAATTAAAAGGGTTTCAGTCATAATCATATCTTGTAACTCAAAATTTTGACAAGTTTAAAATTTTATAGCTAAAAAATCAAAGAGAAATCAAACAAAAGAAACAAGACAATTTTTATCAACATCACCTATAGATAAGAGCTTATTATTTTTCATGTTATTAAGGTACTTCATGTGGTCATGAATCATTTTTTCATTAGGTTTCTTTTCCAAATTTCAAAAGGAAGGTTGTGTTTCAAACTTATATAAGCATTATTATAATAGCATATGATACTAATTACATGTGATAACCACCCAACATATATAACTAGAAGGAAGGCTAAAGATTCAAGTGTTTATTTGTTACCTTAAATTTGATCGGGTCCTATCTATTCCTAATTTTATTATTCAACTGAATAAATAATGTGTTTAATATAATATATTTGAAATGGTCACTTTTGAAATTGAAATAATGAGCATACATGAACCTACATCCTAATAAATGAGCACCATAGATCAACTCAAATTATATTGTTGCTAATTTGACCAAGACATTCCTCCTCAAGATTTTTAAATCTCTCATGATCCATAAAATCAAAGATCTAATGATTCATAGGATGTTAAGGACAATACTAATTTTCCTCTATCCTTACTCCTACAAACCAGATATCATTTTGGGGTATTTTGGGATTAATTTGAACATCCATTCAATTATTAGGAAAAAAAATTATTGAATAGGCCATCCCTAAGTGGACTTTTTAATTTGGTACGAGGGACTAAGAAAATAAAGTTGCACTTCCAAATAACATAGTTTGAAAGAATCAACTACTACAAGACTACATCAAAAGAATATCCTTCATACTCTACTTCCCTCCCCCACCCATGGTAAAATTTAATCAAGCATTGGCTAATAGAGAAGGATGGTTGAAGAACCTATGAGGCATTAGAAGTACCATGCCAAATAATCCTCCTACAATTATTTGTATGAATTCAAACACATTGAATGTAGAACTTGATACCATTTGGTGATGTATATAATAGAGATAAGTATATATAAGAATATATTAAATAGGATTTCCCACCTTAAACTATAGTTTAATAAAGTACACTATTGTCCTTGAAAGCTAGAATGAACTTTTCTAACTAGTGAAATAATATATAGAAAATTAATTACTGATTTTCCTTAATTTTTTTGTATGATGAGTTAACACAAAAATAATTTCTTATTACTAGTGCTATAAGATAGGGGGAAAATCATACAAAATAGAATAATTATTTTCGTAGAAAATATTATAGTGAATGATACCTATAAGTTTATTCTATGCATTCCTATTTTTTAGATAATGATTAAATAAATGAAATCCATCATGATGACAAGTAAAGAAATGTCTTCAAACATTTCATGCTCATCTTTGGTGTATGTCTATGCAAAGATGCATGTCAATTATTCAATGCTTTTTTCAAATATTACAAGGGAATGATAGATCTTCCACTATAAAATATCTAATATATTTCATTTCCAAAATAATAATCAAGTACAAATTATAAAGTTGTTTATTCTTGTGATTGATTATTCTCCCTCTCTAAAATTGTCTTAGGCATTGCTAGCTTGCCTTCTTCATAGTATCTTGCTTTTTTATTTGTTTTGTATGCCTCTTTTGGTTATAACCATTGGAAACAAAATGAATCAATTCAAATATTTTATCCTCATATTGTTCATATGTCTATGAATGATGCATGTAGAAAATCTTCAATCTCAAAAATGCAATTTATTTTTCAAACATTAGAATGGGATGATAGATCTTTCAAGATTGATTTTGCAAAATATTTCATATATCCCAAATAATAACCAAATAAAAATTATGAAGTTGTTCATGTTTGTGATCAAGTATTCTCTCTCTCTTAAATTCTTGTAGACATTGTTAGATTTCCTTCTAGATGTATATGTGAATATGCGGCCTCTACTAACACACACACACTTCAACATGGTCATTGTATGTGGATTCATCCTGGAATGAACATTGGATTGTTCATCCAAAAATCAGTCGGCAAGGCGACCTGTTGCCTTCTATCTAAAAGGATTTTGCTTGTTAGATATCCTCAGATTTGAGGTGTTAAGCAACCAAACCCTCTAAGAATGAAGGATTTAAGAAATGAAATTAATCTATATGATTATGTAGATTAATCTAGAATGAGAAATGCATTCTAATCTAAGAACAAGTAAAGGAAATTAGATTAATCATATGCATATTATGCTAAATGAAATTAATCTAGAAAATGAATATCTTATGAAAGTTAGGAGCTCAAATGAATGCACAATCCAGCAGCAATTCGATGCAAATTTTCATTCAACCTCCTCTCAAAATGAAGAGATGAGGGTCTCTTAAATAGACTTTCTTGGAATCCATCAACGGTTGAGATCGATTTCAATCAACGGTCAAGATTAAAGGTGAAGGTCAGTCATAAAGGAAGATTCCCAAATTAAAAGGAGTTAACTAATTTAATTTGAGTAGAATAAGGAGTTCACTAATTTAATTTGAGTAGAAAAAGGAGTTAACTGATTTAATTTGAGTAGAATAAGGAGTTAACTGATTTAATTCCTTTTTGATCAACAGTGAACTGAAAATTTCCCTTTTTTGAACTGAAGAGAGATTTTGGTGAGATATTTAATTTAATAAAATGATATATGTTCTCATAATTACCTTTTTCATTTAATTAAATAATTCTATTTAATTAATAAGAGGCACTTTTCTTATTTAATTAAATAACTTCATTTAATTAATTAGGAATGACTTCCCATTTTAATAAATAACTTTATTTAATTAATTAGAAGTAAATTCTCCATTTAATTAAATAATTCTATTTAATTAATTAGAGGCACTTTTCTTATTTAATTAAATAACTTCATTTAATTAATTAGGAATGACTTCCCATTTAATTAAATAACTTTGTTTAATTAATTAGAAGTAAGTTCTCCATTTAATTAAATAATTTCATTTAATTAATTAAAATAGGCATATTTATTAAATTAAATAAATTTAATTCCATAGTACATTAGCCTTAGGATATAATTTAACTTAATTAAAGTATAAATACTTATTAATTAAATTAAATATTAATCAATAGGTTTAATATAACTAATATGAGTAAATACTATAGGAATTAAATAATAAGCATGATGAATGCAGATTAGGGTTTTCTGCATCTGACATTTAAGTCAAGTAGCGAGTAGCAGAATAAGAATTTGCCTAGTGAAATAGGACTTAGGATTGATCAAAAGTAGACCAGAATTGGTATCATGGCAATGAGCCAATTTTGGGGTATTACACTAGATAGTAACATGCTTCTTTTTTGGTTATGTGGTCTTCTTTTGGTTATAATCTTTAGAAAGAACAGAAATATACTCAAAGATTCTATCCTTATCTTTTTCCTATGTCAATAAAAAGTTGCATGTGTAAACTATTAAAGCATATTGAGTATATAATCCATTTGTCAAATACTACAAGAGAGTGGTAGATTTTTCAATTTTGAATTTGTTAAAAAATTCATATCATAGATAATAATCAAATACAAATTCTAAAATTGGTCATACCTATGAGTAATTATTTATCATGTCTAAAATTATCTTAAACATTATTAGCATGTCTTTTGGATAGGTTCTTTGATTCCTCGTGCTTCTTTTCTTTTTTAATCTAGAGACAAGCAAAAGAAAGAAAGAAATACTCCATGGACCTTTTGTTGCATCCTCATTAAATGAAAGGGAGGATCGAAAGATAATCGCACTCCCATAATTAGAATTTTTCTAGTGTGGGAGTAAATTATTCCTCCACTACATCAAGCATCGTAAAATGAGCTTAGCCCATAATAAATTATTTCATCAATTTATAGATGTTGGAAACAATTGATTAATTGTGTGTTGTTTTTGATGTTACAAAAAATGTCCTATCATTGCCAACCAGTATATGTCAATCTCACTTGAGCATTGAAGATAGTTTCCTATGTATACCGAGCATTCTAGAGTTTGTCTAGTTCACAAGATAGTGTCTACCAATTTCACTCGGGTGACAAAGTAAAGCTTGCAAAAGTTGAGTGTTAACCAAGCTCACTTAGTTAATGAAGGAAATGTTGGATAGAACCTATGTTAACTGAGCTCACTTGGTTACCAAAGGAACTTAGTGAATATGTTGTATTAATCAAGTTCACTTGGTTAACACAAGAAAATCACTTTGAGATAGTACATACTGAGCAAGGTCGGCTAACATAGGATTTTTTTATTTTAACATATTGAGTTCAATTGAATCATTTGCTGGTTCTAGCTAATTGAGAAGATGAATATTACTTATTGTAAGTTGTATTCAAGATAACTTGACAATGTGTAAGACATAATTATAAGTCAAGTTGAGGATTGAATGTGTGGAACATAATTAAAAATTTGATGATGTTGAGAGGAAGTGAATTAGACGGATAAGAAGAATATCCTTGTTGAGATGCAAAGATACATTTGATCAAGAAGGATCAAGTATACAAGCTAGAATTGAGATCTATAATTAGAAATTTAGTTGCATCAAAAATTAGGTCATTTCGTTGTTACTCTTTAACCATTGTAGCAATGATCTAAATATCTTAACAGAGTTGGCTTAATAGTTATTTATAAATCCTCTAACAAGGTGGCATTTCTATTGAATTGTCTAAAGACCTCTAACAAGGCTACTCCTAATAGGATGATTAAATCCTCTAACAAGGTCACACCTAATAGTGTGTTTTGTAACCTTTAACAGGTTTGGCTCCTAACAAGACTCACATTAGAAGAGTGAAAATTAATAACTAGTTGCAATTGGTGGCTTTTTCCAAATTGGGTTTCCACGTTAAAATTTTGTGTTCGTGTTATTTCTCTTATGTGTTTGCAACTAAATTAAAGTATTATCAATCATATATGATATCTTAAGATTTTCATGTTAAGAATTTGTCGAGCTATTTCAGTTTTTACTAAGTTACAACATTTTTTTTTGTGTTTACCAAGTTACAAAAAAGTATAGTTTTGATTAACATTGACATCTGAGGGATCTGAGATTTATTTTTAAGGTAGTTGATTCATCCCTCCCCTCTCAGTTACTCCTCTTATATTTTCAACAATTGATATTAGAGATTTTGATGCTTGTAGGGAAGGTTTTAAGGACCAGAGCTAAAGATCAGGATGTCTTACAGAAGAGAGATTCCCAAGTTGAACTGAGACAACTTTGCAGCATAGCAAGGACTTATGAGGTTATATTTTGGAAACAATCAGTGATTGAGGTTGTAAATATCTTGATAGTGAATACAAGACTCCTACTGGAACATTATCAGTTGAAGATATTTCTAAAAAAGAAAATCATAATATCATAAGGATTGACATTGTTTTTGTTCTTAATTATGTTGAATTTGATGAAGTCAAAAGTTGCACTACAACTTATGATATGTGGATCAAACCAAAATCCATCTATGGAGGAGATGATAATGTAAGAAGAGCTAAAGTCAAAAGTCTAAGAGGATAATTTGATCAAATGAAGATGAGAGAAGATGAAAACATTGTAAAATATGTTGAGAGAATTAATGCAAATGTGAGCACAATCAAAGTATCTGGAGGAGACATTAATGACAAAATAGTTGTAAAAGCAAGGTACTCAAAACCCTTCTTATCTGTGCAATTAGATTATCTGCTATTCAAGAGATGATATGTGATCCAAATAGAAATATAACTTTGGATTCTCTAGTTGGAAGATTGATAGCTTTTGAGTTGGATAACTATGATAACTATGTCCCTAGTTCCAAAGGTATTGAGTCTACATTTGAAGCCAAGCTTTCACTCAAGAAAAAGGGTAAGAATTCAAAAGCCAATCAATCAAAAAGTGAAGAAGACAAAGAAAGTTCAGATAGTGATCTTGAAGTTATTGAAGCTGTACTTGCAAGGAAATGTTCCAAAGGCAAAGGAAAGTACAAAGGTAAGATTCTTATAATATATTTTTCTTGTGAAGAAGATGGTCACATTGCTTCAAGCTACCCAAATAAAGAAGATGAGGATGAAAATAAAAGCAATAAGTACAAGGGAAAGAAGGAATTCAAAAACTACAAAGACTACAAGGAAAAAGGTAATAAATCTTGTTTTATGGCTAAATATTCTAATGATAGTTAAGATGAAATGGTATATATTGATGTAAAACATGAATATGATGATGAAGGAGATAAAATGGCACTTATCTCTCATGTTAGAAAAAATGATACATGGATTATTAACAGTGGTTGCTCACATCATATTACTCAAGACAAGACAAAGTTTGAGCACATGGAACATTATGATGGTGGTAGTGTGAGATTTGGAAACAATGAACCTTATTGAATAAAGGGAAAAGGGTATATCTCATTAACTAATAAACTTAGATGTGAAAATGCTTATTGGATTGAAGGACTAAAGCATAAACTACTGAGTATGGTATAGTTGAATAGCATTGAATTCAAGGTAGAATTCATGAATGGGAAGGCCAAACTGCTGGATGGATAAGGAAATCCAGTTGGATCTAACAAACAAACAAAAGGTAATCTATTCTATCTAGATCTCAGTGAAAGTTCATGTGTTGTTGCTCAAGTAGAATAAAGTTGATTATGGCATAAAATATTATGTCATGTGAACTTTGATAATCTATTTAAGACAAGCAAAAGTAGAAGAGTAAGAGATATTCCTAGCTTGAGGAAACTTGATTTGGGTCTATGCAAAAATTGTCAAATTGGTAAGATGGGAAAGACTAGTCTCAAAAGCAAGAACTATCATTCTGAAGAAGTCTTAGAGCTTGTACATGCAGACTTATGTGGACCTATTGGAATAGAGAGTTAAAATGGAGATAAGTTTTTAATTCTCTTTGTTGATGATTATTCTAGAATGATGACTGTAATGTATCTAAAAGAAAAATCTAAAGCTTTTCAAAAATTTAAGTGGTATCTAGCAAGAGTAGAAAAAGAAACTAGAAAGAATCTAAATTTTTTGAGATTAGACAGAGGTGGTGAATTCATTTCTAATGAGTTCAATGAATTATGGATTGAAAAAGGAATTAAGAGATAGGTATCATCCCTTGGTACACCTCAATGGAATGGTATAGCTGAAAGAAGGAATAGATCCATCATGGATTGTGCAAGAACATTGATGATAGAAAAGAATATTGAAATAAAATATTGGAAGGAAGTAATTAGTACAGCAGTGCATACCTTAAACAAAGTATTGTTGAAGAAAGACTCATATCCAACTCCTTATGGACTATGGTATAGATATAAACCTAATGTAAGTTACTTGAAAGTATTTGGCAACAAATGTTATATCTTGAAAGAATCTATGAAAGGTAAATTTGATGTCAAAGGTGATGAAGGCATATTTTTAGGATACTCCTATAGAAGTAAAGCATACGAATGTTTGAATTTGTCTACTTATAAAATCATAGAAAGTGCAAATGTGAGAATTGATGAGTTTGCAGAAAAGAGTGAAAAAGAAATCAACAAAGAACCTAAGGATTATAGAAGAATTTTTTACTATGAACCTAATACTTTGCCAAATCTATCTAAAAATCAAGAGGCCTCACCTCCTGAGTCCCCATAATATCCAAAAGCTATTAAGTTGTGATCAGTGCAACCTGAGTCACAATTTGAAGAACCCAAGTTACAGTTAGAAGCTACTGACTTGTTGCTAGAGAAAATTAAGTTTGATGGATATGATTCATAAAAAATGGGACCCAAGCTTAATACAAAATATCATGAAGAAATTAGTGAAACAAACTCCAAATCCAAAGTACTTGTGTTAGCAAGATATATCAGAAGGAATCGTGCACCTAATCAAATCATTGGAGACAAGTTAGAAAGAAAAATGATAAGAAATAAATTGAAAGGTACATGTTTTCTTGCTAAATTTGAACCTATAAATGTTAAAGATTCTTTGGATAGTGAAAGTTGGATTGAAGCAATAAATGATGAAACATAGAGAAGAATAGAAATTGGACTCTTGTTCCTAGACCCAAGGATAAAAATATAATTGGCACAAAGTGGGTATTCAGAAATAAGCTAAATGAAGATGGAGAAGTTTTCAAAAGCAAAGCAAGGTTAGTAGGTAAAGGTTATTCTCAAGAAGAAGTTATTTATTATGGTGAAACTTTTTCTCCTATTGCAAGATTAGAAGGTTTTATAACTTTACTAGTATATGCATCTCACAAAGGATTTAAAGTTTATCAAATAGATGTAAAATCTACATTCTTGATGAGGAAGTCTACATAAAACAACCTAAAGGTTTTGTAGACCCTAGAAAAATAAATATGGTTTGCAAATTACACAAAGCATTATATGGTCTCAAGCAAGATCTTAGAGCTTGGTATGAAAGACTTCATAACTACTTGATAAACATTGGTTTTCAAAGAAAAAATGATAATTGTAGTTTTCATATCAAAGAAGGACCAGACAAGTAGATTGTGATGGCAGAAATATTCATGGATGGCACTTTATTTATAGGAAATGGTGACTTGTGCAAGGCATTTTTGGAAGAAATGAGTAAAGAATTTGAGATGTTTGTGTTTGGAGAGATAAAATTCTTTGTTGGATTGCAGATCCACTAGAAGAAAGATGGTATCAACATTACTCAATCTAAATATATCAAGGAGATACTAAAGAAATTTGGAATGGAAGACTCAAGACTATTGGAAATATTCAAGACTATGCTAGGTTATTGAGAGAGGAGGGGTGAATCAGTAGCCTCAAGAACTTTACCAAATTCAAATCTTAGTTGCAATAATTAAAAATCATTAAATCAGATCTAACTACAATCATGAGAAACTAAAAAACACAAACATTCATGGCACATGAACACAATAATTTGGTGACCCAAAAACCTTCCAAATAGAAAGTAAAACTAGGGTGGGGATGATACCTATAAAACTTCAATACTGCAACATAAATTTGGTCTATTAAGGCTTAAAATGATCACTTCTGATGATCTACCCTATTAGGAGCAATTAGGACTACTAGGTCCACCTTGTTAGAGGATTTGCAAACATACAACAAAGTATGCTCTCTGTAGAGAGATTTTAAAAAGACTATTAAGTCTACCTTGTTAGAGGATTTGAACTAGTTCACCTGTTAGAATAAAACAGTTGATCTCTAACTTACAACTGATTTACTAATAGAGATTCTTTGAGGTATTGATCACCTTTATGTGATAGATATGACTTTGCTACTCCTTTTCTGATATGGCCTTACAATATACTTTGTTGCTGATTCACATACACATATATTCATTTATTCATTCCTTCACACACACACACACACACACACACACACACACACACACACACACACACACACATATCAATCCAATTTTAAAAAACTACGAAGTCAACCAATATATAAGTTAACACCAATATAAAAAAGTCAGTTCAAATGGAGACACTCAGGTTCTAAAGACTGACTTGGTGAAGTTCTGATACATGGCATCCACTATCATTACTTGGCATCATCATGCATTTGGTAGAGGTAGGGGCTTGGTTCATACTAATCATCTCAAAGCAATCTTGAACTCAGTCTATACTGTCGACTCGATAGATATTGTGTAACTTGGTAGAAACTAAATTACATGTTTACAATACCTAAACTCTATAACACTAACTTCACTTCACATGAATTGCTGGCTCGGTTTGAATTGCAAAGTTTGGTAATCACTCAAATGCTCAGTAGGAGCTATAAAGCTAAGTGGTTATTGAATTACATGGAAATCACTATAGACTAATTAATGAGCTTGGTAGCCATACAGAGTCTAAATAAGTGTTGTCACTAATAACAAACTTGACTTAGTGTCAACAATCTCCCCCTTTGGCATTAGTGACAAAAACACTTATCAACCAAAACTCATATACATCATAGTGTGATACTTGCTTAGTACTATTTTTGAGATTTTTCAAATTTTTTCTTTATAAATATATACAATATACTTTCCTTTCTTTTGCATGATTCTCCTCCATACAATATACATATTGTCTCTCATATATACACACTGTCTCTCCCCCTTTTTGAAAATAATGCCAATGATTTATTCAAAACTTATTTACATAGAGACACTAATATAAGAACAAAACTCAGAATTTACCTTAAGTATGAGTGCTAGAGTCTTATCCCAATTTTCTTGCAAAATTTTGCACACATGTAGAGCAACTTGGACTTCTACAGAGAGTTTTATCATGTGATCTACAATTGAGAAATTGTTGTCATGGATCAAAGTTTTGGAGTAAACAATGTGCTTTTGCATTGTGTCCATGATGGGAAGGATCATATTCTAGATGTCTGTCAATGAAGACTGGATCCTTGCTTCTCTCATTAACTCTACCTACATATCTAACAATAATTTTATTTTCATATGATGTGTAGAGCTTGAACTGGGGTCAAGTTGCAATTGTTGTGCACTAGCCTTCATATCTTCATCAATCTTTGTCAATTTTCTCTTTATTTCCTTTGTGAACTTAGTAACATTACATAATTTTCCAAAAAAAATGTTACATTTTTGCAAGAGTTTTATAGATTAGTCAAAATTGAGGAAAGCTCCACTTGCTGGATGGCAATTTGTTGAGCAATGTGTTCAAGCACTTTGTTATCAAATTTCTTCTCTACTTTCTCAATCAATTTTTCTTGGCCACTAGAGTGCTCATTAAATTTTTGTACTACACCTTCAAATTGAAACAATATATGTTCAGAAGTATCAACTTCAACACCTATTAACTCAATCAAAATATTCTTAGCACTTTCAATGATTTTATGTTCGCTATCTCTTTCCTCTCTTAATTTCTTCTACTTTGCTTTCTTTTGGAGGAGTTTACTAGCTATATTCATTTGATTTGCAGTGGCATTATCAAAATCCCACTTTGGAATCTCAATCTCCTCATCTAGATCAATATCCTCCTTTATCTCTTTTCCACTCAAAAGTCTTATATGTGGTTGAGCCTTAGGTTCAACTTTGTACATAATGCCTTAGAATCTAGAATGGAAACAATAGTAGAGATAGTAGGACCAGTAGTAAAAACTGATGTAGTATCAATAGATGGAATACTAACTGGTATGCTTTTTGAATCCAAAAATGATATACTTATATACTTACAAAAGTATCTGAAGCTGTAGAAAACAAAAATTTAGAATCCAAAATTGTAGAACTCAAAACTGTACTTACTGCTGAAGAACACAAAATTGTAGAACATGTTGTACTCACTATTGTTGAAGCTAACTTGAGAACTAAAGAAGAGGGAGGTTGTATCTTGGTAGATGATGTGGTATACACTTCCATTAGTGATGTGTTGAGCTGTGAGGGAGCAATGAGTGATTAGACATTTGATTTATCTACTGTGGTCACAATCAAACTTGTTGAAGCTATCTTCGAACTTGATGTAGTTGCTAATTTTCTTGGAGAATGAAGAAGTGAGTCAATGACTACTACTACTATCTTTATAGGATTAGTCTCCTCATCATATTATTTTGCTTCCTCTATAGCTTCTCCCTCTTTATCTTCTTCAACTACTTCATTGTCAAATTGTATTGTCTCAAAATGTGTTCCTTCTTCCTCATCATCACTATCATCATCCTTGACTTCTATTGGAGAGTAACTCTATTTATGCAAGTGATAAATATTCTTCCACATTTATGTAGCATTCTTCACTACATGCTCTATATCCTTCAACAAAATTAAACAAGTATTGAATCTAAGAGTCATCTTGCCTTCATTTTTCTTCAAAGACTCTTTTACTTCAGCATTGGTAATGCTTGGTAACAACTACCTTAGGGTTTGCTCATAGATATCTTTTGTTGTTTGCATATCTGAGTCCCATCTTGGCTTCAATCTCTCTAAAAGTTCATTAGAAATTTCAGAGGCTATATGCTTAGGGAAATACTTCCATTTGCCCATCTTGGTTAGCACCAATTCTTCAATTTACTTCTTCTTAGTCTCTATCATGGTCTCATACTTCAATTATTTGAAGGTGGTTATGCCTAAACCTTCTTCAAATTGTTTTATTTTTTCTTGGAAGTTGAGAGGAGGCTTGCTAAACACAACTTCATTGCCTTTCTTCCTGGATCTCCTGGAAAACACTACACTAGATGGCTTGGGTGGCTTGGTGATGATCATCTTGCCTTTCTTCTTTATTAGCTCTACTTCCTTTTCTAACTCATCTTCATCCTTTGATTCATCATCATCACCTTCTCCTTTACCCTCGATCAACAAAAGAGGTGTGCTAGATTTGAATTTTGCTATTCTCCTCTTACCTTTGTTAACTACTTGTGGAAGCTTGATTTCAAGCTCTATCCTTGTCTAAGCCTCATCATATGTTCCAAATTATGGTGACTTTGGATCAATAGATTCATTTATTAGGGCCTCAATTATGTCTTTTTCTTCATCAATTTTTACCTCATAGGGAAGAGGTTTTAACCATACAACTCTTGGTTTTACTACCTGAATGTAGACTTTGCCACTATCTACCATGAAACAAACATCATATTTGTAATATTCAACCAATTTCTTGGGAATCCTAAATTTGTTATTCATTTTCTCCTAGAAGACACCAAATTAGTTGTCCATTATGCTAACAAAATTCTTACCCATTTTTACAATATATTCATTAGTTTGATACAAAATTGGAAAATCCTTTCTCCATAAGACTGTACCTTTTGAGGGGAAAAAATTTTGAACATAGAAAAATAGACATGTCAACAATGAACTAAATTTACAAGGATTGTTCTTGGATGTCTTTATACTTTCCATGTTTTTGTTAAATTGTTTTACCAACAAGCCTGCAAGATCAAATGATAGATTACTCTTCATGACTTTGAATGCCAAGCCTACTGCTTCACACGACACACTAAATAGATGACTAGAATTGTATATCTTGCAAGCTATCACATGTATGCCAAATTTCAGTTCTACATCTAATACACTACTAATCGTCATACCTCTATCATCCCACTCGGCTAGGGTTTTCTTCTATAATTTTACCCGACCTAGGGTTTTAGTAGTTTTGGCTTTGGAAAACATGGGAAGGCTGGTGATACAATGAATCATCTTCTTAGTGATCAAGATTGGTTTCTCAAGCCATAACTGACTGTTGTGAACTTGACTTAGGATGTATCTAATCCATTTGATTTGGAAACTATAGGGCAGGTGGGGAATGTGGGTTAAACCTTTATCTTCCAAATGCTTATGCTCGGGTTTAAAAACTCCATTTACACACAATTCACCTAGGGCCTCATCCATCTCTAGGGTTCCAATTTCTTGAATTGCACACTTAAAATTAGTTCAAATATCATTAATTACTAGTACCTTAGGAGGGATTTGCAATTGCGCTCCATTTGGATCAAGAGTTTCCACAATTGCTGGCACAAGTTTGAAATCTGGTGGTTTCCATTTGATTCCTCAAACTAACATTTATGATCCTTTATTTGCCTTGCTACAACTACTTGATGCTACCATGGCTACTTGGTAGGTGATGGAAAAAAATTACTGCAAATTTTGCTCAAAATCTCTTTATCGCTTTGTAATTCACTCGATCACAATAACACTTCAAAAATTTTGGTGAAAAATGAATCGATCTCTTGCCCTTTTGATAACATTTCCCCATTAATGTTGAGTATGAAATTATCATTATGTATGATAGTATGTTCTAGTTTTCAATAGCCTATCATCCACTATTTGTTTAGATCACTCGATGAATACTTCATAACTCAGCAACCAAACATGGCTCGGTAGAGTCCATGACCCAACCTAACTTGGTGATAACTGATCTGATCTTTTGTGATCCCTTTGTATCTTGAATACTAATTTGGATCTTTGCATTTTTTCAACTTTGGAATTGTTTAGATGTGATCGTGCTAATGAAATTCCAATCTTTTCTTAAGAACTTAATTAGAAATGATGGAGTCACCCACTTCTTGAGTGACATGACCATCATTTCTTGGACTTGCTTCTTCGATGGATTTAGGAATCCATTGCTACCTCATTTTCTCTCTGATTTTGTCTACCTTAGCTTTCTTTTCATCTTCAATTCTACATGTATTCATGCAATTCTTGGCTAGATGACAAAGTTCTATAAAAGTGAAACATCTTATGGTGGCATCTCTTTTCCTTGTGTGATGTTTAACACAGTTCATTTCAATGTGTCCATACTCTCGATAGTAATGAAATCTGCACCAAGTGTTGTAGTTCCAACCAAATATTGCTTTCACAATTTTCTCTGCTCGATTAAATGTCTAAGTTCTATAATTTGATGCCTTGTGACTTTGTTTCCTGCATTTGTAACACTTGCCTTCAAATTTTGGTTTATCTTTACATTCATTAGCCTTGTGACCATGTTGATTGCAATTGTAACATTTTCCATTGAATTTTGCTTTACCATTACTCCAACATTTTTTTGATGTATGACCTATCTTACCATAGTGATTGCAAGTAGGTCTTTAATTCCTTTGAGTACCTTGTTGGGAGGATTCACCTTTTTATTTCTACCCAATTCTTACTTTACCCTTTTGTCTATAGAGATTTTTCTCATTCAGTTGATTCAATTGATTCATATCTGCTTGAGATTTCATCATTCTTTCATTGATTTTTTTTTCAGTGTTTAGGTCATTCTTTAGTCTTTCATTAATTTTCTTTACAAATCTCATCTCACTTATGATTCTCTCATTGATTTGTCTTTCTGAATTTAGATCATTTCCTAATCTTTTATTGATTTGTCTTTGACTCATGATTTCTTCATTTGCATGGGAGATTTGATTTATAAGATCTTCATGCTAAATGGATTGGTTCTGGATTCCATTATTTCTTTCATCCATTTCTTCTTTCATCTTGTTTCTTTGCTCCAATATTTCACATAGCCTTATTTATTGAATTTCTTGTTCTCTTTTGAGCTTTCTTATTTCTTCTTACAAGGAACCATTCTTCTCTAAGAGTTCTTTGATTGCATCATTTGCTTCATCTGAACTACTTGAAGGGAAAAGGTCTTCAACCTTTTTTTTAATGCATTGGTGATCATTCATCTGATTTGCAAGTTCTTTCTGTATATGAGAAATATGTTAGCAAGAAATACTAATCTATTAAGAGAACAAAGCATTAACTAAAAAAATTACTATAACATATAAGAGAGAGCAAAAGAGAAACCCTAAAATGAGAATATGAGCCATGGAATGGCTCTCTCAATGAGATTATTATCTTGATGTATGGATGAGTCTAATGGATTAGTTTGGTAGGATTATGCAATGTATGCTCAAGCTTCAAACTAGCTTCAATGGAGATTTTTGGGATTTTTGGTATGGATGTATGAGATTGGTATAAAACTTGGTCTTAAAATGGCATTATAACTTTAGCTCAAAAGTTGTGATAAAATGGCTTGGGAGGGGATTCAATTTATAGGCTAAGGGCTTGAGGGATGGAGGGTTAATATGGAAGGAAAGGAAAAAGCTTGAGGGCTAGGATGCACTCAAAGGGGAGCACATGGATTGTGCTTGTTTAGCACCAACCGAGGAGTGACACATGTCATAGGGTGAGTGGATGGAGGCAAGGGGATGGATGAGTCAACAAAGGAGGCTCAAGGGATAATATCTTCATAAAGACCCTTCATTATGGCTTGTAAGAGCTTGTAAGACTCTTTATTGCCTTTGTAAGAGCATTCATTGTTGGGTGGTTGGGATATTTTGGAGGGAGTTGAGATTGTTGACTTTCCTTGGCTTAGGAAAGTCTTAAGCTTACTTAGGGAATGTGACAAGGTTAGGGGGGGGATTAGGCTTGGGTTTAGGATTAGATTAGGGATGTTAGAGATTTGCAAGTGGATGGCATTCATGAGGGTGGGTGAGTTAGTAGCTAATCTTGGTTAGTATGTGTGGATGGGGTGGTTTAGGCTAAAAAGAGGGTTTAGGATAGTTTAAGGGTTATTAGATTTGAGGGCTTTATTTATCAAATAGATTTATTTAATAAATGAGAATTTTGGAATTAGATAGAAGAATAGGATTAGTTGATAAATAATAGGTTATTTGATTTATCAGTTAGGATTATATATGATTAATTAAATTAATCAGCTAGGGGATGGCAAAGGATTAATTAAATAGGAATTTAATTAATGATGCCTTTAGAGATAACTAAATAGGATTACCAAAGCAGTGTAATCAAATTTAGGTGTCTACATTTTGCCCCTCTTTGACATAGTGTTGAGACAACACTATTTCAAAGAAGTTTGAATAAAGAAGACACGAAGAAGATGTTTTAGCAACAAGGTTGCCCTAGTCTCGAATAAGAAGAGGAGAGAGTAGACGTAGAGATGCCCCCTCAAGAAGGCGGCGAGGAGAGAAAATGAGGCTCGACGGCTTCTTGAAAAGTACAAGAATCTGAGATGAGCAAGGAGACTCAGATTGGCTTAAGAGAAGAGGTAAAATTAGCTCAAACTCTCACTATGGGAGAATGATAAAGGGGAAAATCAGAAGCACAAGAGTAAATAAGCTTAAGACTTGTGGGATTGGGGGGGAGGATGAAGGAGCGGAGTGCTATAAAAAGGAATCCAGGATAGGGAGATGGATCAGGGGATTATAAAGCTGATGCAACAAGATTTCAAAGAGTTAGATTGGCGGAAGATGGGTTTCAGAGATCCCTAGGACTAGGATTGTGGATCTCGAAAGATGAGGCTTGGTGGATTGATTGGATTGGTGGATCCCTAAGACTAGGATTGTGGATCCCTAAAGCTAAGAGTGATGATTGATTCAAAGAGATACAGTTGCATAAGTTGGGATAAGTGCTGGATATGGATGGGGGAAAATGGAGATGAAGGGAATCCATTGAAGCCCTTTTGAGCAGGGGGATACTTCAAAGAGAAGTACCACCATGTAGTTGAGCACTAGATTTTCTATAGGACTGTTGGTTAATTTCCAAGGTTACCAAGAACATCAAGGCCTTTTCACCAACTATCCAGAGGACTGACAAACTAACTCAAAACAAGCACACAAGGATTGCCCCAGCATCACACATGAATCCCAGAGGAAGCAGCATGAAACCGACACTGGGTAACCCACAAGCAGAAAAGAAAAACAAACAAAAGACCTGATCAAGACCTTACGCTCAGATTGCCCCATTCACAATATACCATGATATGGAAGATCATGGCAACCTTGAGGAGGGAACAAAAGGATTGTTTGGAAAAGATACTTCAAGACCCAAAAGGAAAGATTCCAAATCAAAAGAAAGTGAAAATCCAAAAGAGAACTGTTTGCCAATGAGATGGGTGGGACGAGGTACTAGCGGACCAAGATCAGACATGAGGAAAGCTATATCCTGCAAGGATCTATTGGAGAGCACCTAAGCTAATGGATCTGGAGGAGTGATGCATCTAGCAAGCTGAACTAAGAAGGATAACCCTTTGGTGATAGGAGATCTAGCTAAAGGATGCATTGGAATAGCTAACCAAGGGTTGTGCAGTGTGTGTAAGATACTGATCAAGGAGGAACTGACACAAAAGCTGGATAGATATAATGGTACTAAGCTAAAGAGGATGTACAAGCTAACTAACCAAGATATTTACAAGCTGAAGCTGACCAAGATAGTTACAAGAAGGCAAAAGCTTAGGATGATAGGATAGCGGGATGGTTTGATGTTGTGCAAGATGTGAAAGCTAAGGATGGGGTGAAAGCGAAAGGTATGGATTTGGCAGGATGCATCCAATGATGATGGGAGATTTTTTGACCAAGGATAGCTAGAGGAGCAGGATGAGATGGTTGGATAGGATGGTATATAGCTAGGATTATGATGGATATAAAGAGATGACATTGGGTTTTCATGAGGATAGCCTAGAGCTAGATGCCAATGACAAGGGAGGAGGAACAAGACAAGATCTCCAAGGAATACAATGCCCCTAGTCAAAAGATGACGTGTGGAAGGAGGTCTTAGAATGGATGTGATAGGATTGAAGCTAGGATGGAAAAGCTGAAGATGCTAGGGAGATGGATGATAGCTGGGATGGTTGGTTGAAGCTGCAGGAGATAAGTGGATGGTGTGAGATGGAAGCTGGAGGGTGGAGGATAGGTGGATAGATTGGAAGATGGAGTTGGATGTCAAGAGATGACCAAAAGCATGAGGGAAATAGGCTAAGCTGGGGATGATGGGATTACGCATGATGCTTGTTTTCCAAGTTTTCATCATGGTACTTGTCCAAGGTGCTTGAATTGCCAAGTTTTCACCAGTGGACACTTTATTTTTCTTTATTTTTTTGACTTTGTGACTTTGGACTTAGTTGGAATGATTTTCGCTTTCTTCAGCTATTTTTGGCTTTTTTGGGATTTTCACTAGTTGTTGGAATGTTCAATTTTGTTGCTAGTCGTCGGTACACCGGATGTGTGATTTATGCAATAGATTGGATTAGGTGGGATTGATGGTAGGAGATGGAGGGATGAAAAGGCTAGAAAGGAGCATGAGATGGGGATGCTTGCAGGATCAACATTGGCACATGTTGGGACAGGTGTGAAAAGAGCATATGGGGGGTAGATGGTAGATGCGGGCTTGATGGTGGATTTGTGGAGGCACGCTTGGGGATATAGGCACCCAAGATGGAGTTAGGAGATGGGGGACACGAATCACTGGAAGGGGGATTAGCAATGGTGGATGCTATTATGCATTGGGTTTCAACTTTTTTCTTTGGGATCCACATGGTTTTGGATTTTCCTTTCATAGGCTTTTGCATTATTTTGCATTCTTTGATTGGATTTTTCCTTTTTGGAGTATGTCTTTTAGAATAGACATATGATTGCCTAGGATGTGGATTTTTAGCTTTATGCATTTTGAAGTTGGCATTCGCATTGTTGTGGTAAGCTTTGGGAAGATGGTTAGGAGAAGCTTTGTGAGATGAAGAGGATATGGAAGAGCATGTAGGGGGATGATGATGGATGATGTGCCCTGATATGTACCTTTGTTGATCTTGCATAGGAATGGAGGGAATAGGATTTGAATGATGGCTGATAGGAGGATGGAGGATGGTAGATTTTGGGACATAGGGACCCAAAATGGATTTAGCAGATGAAGGGGCGATATGGTAGGTTATTTTGGTTTGCAAAGATGGTGGAGGGGGGATGACATAAGAATTCTTAAAGGAGTGATGGGAGGTTGGCATGGTGGGTTTGGAGATAGGCTTGGTTTGGGAATGTGGTGTATCAACACCTTTAGATGGTGAGCCTTTGGATACATATCCAAGACCATGAAATCCTAAATTTTTTTGTGCAATAATAGGCTTTTTGATTCCTTTCTCTTGTGGTCCTAAACCTTGACCTTGATAATGCCATTGATTGAGCATTTGAACTAGCTGAGGATACTTTTTGCTTGTGGAAAATGGTGGAAGTGCTTTATCAGATTTACTGCAACGGGGAGATATTGTTCTTAATTCTTCTGCTAAGAGGAGGCCACCATGGATGAATGTAAGTGAACCAAGAGGGTAGATTATAGATGGTGGAATAGCTTGGATAGGTGGTAAGATGGAAGCATGGAGTGGAGGAGATGGTAGGATAGGATCTTGATTTATCTAATGGGATGAAAAGATATCTTGCAGTAGAGGAGGTATGGCTTGATGTTTTGGAGATGGAGGGGATGGTGACTGCACTATGGATGGAAGACATGATATGATGATATCTTCATTTATGTTTTGGGGGATGTCAACATGCTTTTGGGCAGGATCTTGATAGGATTGGATTGGAGTGGATGGTGTGATAGGAGGTGAAGGGATGGATTCTTCAAAGGCAGGGGATGGATAGATGGGAGATTCGGTAGTGGAGATGGGTAAGTAGAAGATGGATGCATAAGGGTCATCACAGGAGATTTGGGAAATGCTTGGAGGTGATGTGGATAGGATTTGGAGGGATTTGACAAGTGTTGGGATTTTGATGCTTGTGGGAAGTGAAAGGATTTTAAGCAATTTGATGGATGATATGGGGATGATAGCAATGGGAGATGGAGGTGATATTATAGATGGGGAAGCTTCATCACTGACTACTTCACATGGTTGGATTAGATGACATGGCTCATCGACTGCTGGAGGTGGCTTTTCTTGTATTTCCTCTAGGAGATTCCTTGGAGACTCATGTGTCGGAGGTGGAGGTGGATTGACAGGAATAGCTAGTTTGATGGGGGTGGAAGATTGGAAGCTTGGTTGATTGGGTGATGGAGGAGAAGCTGGGATATCAGATGGCATGACTAGATAGTTTGGAAGAATACGTGGATTTTGGGGGATGCTTGGGGGAATGTTTCTAAGGCTTTCAATATACCCGTCATAGTCAACAAGATTTTCATCATCATTGGAATAGGAGGTGGTGGGAGCAAGGACAATACGATCAAACACATCATGATAGGTTTGGGATTTCATGTTTTGATGATGAGTCAAATGGGGATGGGGTCTTGCATATGAATGAACACGGAAGCTCATGGTTGGATTTGGATTAAGCATAGATTTTGGATTAGCTGATGAAGGATTTCGTAGGGAGAGTCAAAGCTATATGATAGACCTAAGGAGGATTGGCTGGAGATTTTTGGCTTTCTTGTGGATGGAAGACTTCAAGGGCATGCTGTCAAAAAGTGAGAGTTTTGCTTTCCTATGTGCTGGATTTACTGGTGGCTGTGTCAACTTAAGGATAGACTAATGATCCTATGGGTATGACATGAGATTGACCACTTGTGGATCCCAACCTTTAGCTCAAGGTGATGAGGGATACAAGTGACAAAGCTAGATTACCCTAGACAATGCTCTGTCCGAGGGATAACCTTGGTGAGATTGGTTGATTGGTAGGATTGATTGGATAGCAAATTCTGGCAGAGTGACAACAACTCTCTAAAGGCTTGGGTGCGATTTTGGATTGGGTTGCTAGCTGGCTGGGGGGATGATTTGGATGGACTTTGGATTTGGGATTGTTCTAAAGAAAAGAACTAAGGGAGCTTGGATGATCTTCTGATGAGGCAGTGACTATGCTAAGTGTGCCTTGAGATTTTGACCAAAGTTGGCAAACATTCTTTCAAAAGCTATGAACAAACAAGCAGACAAAATTTTGGAGCAAGCATGTCAAACACACCAACATTCTTGGAAGCTTTCTACAAGGATGAAATTTGGTTTAGCTAGGGAGTCCTTGATATACGCAAGGTAAGTGAGGCCCAAATCCGTAGATGAAACCAAAAAGATGTCACACAGCCGAGAGGAGCAGTAACCCACTTCTCCTCTTTCACTTCTCAAGGGTATAAAGTTCCTTGAGGCTTAGCCCGAGTGACAAAATCTTGACTCCAAGAGAGGTGTCTTTGGATTCACCTCCTGATCTCTATACTCTGTCGGAACGCTAGAGTTGAGGTTGTCCCAAGGGGCCATGAAATCCCCAAATAGGCCTCCTAAAAAGTGTAAAAAAAGACCACATACATGATCTTGGGTTTTAAAAGACACACGTTCATTCCAATTGATGATTTAGATTTTTCAAGTTATGATTGAAGACACTTGTGATTATGGCATACAATATTCATTCCAACTTGACAACGTCGTCAACATAATGGAAGTCAAGAGATCGTCAACATAAGAAATGTGAGCGTCATTGAACATACATCAAAACCATGCGATGTTCATTGATTGTTTAGGCATTCAAGATTGAGTGTGAGTTTGTTTTAAGCCCAAAACAAAGATATGTGAAACTCGATTTGTCAAGCGCGCACCTAGAGGCCCTCCACGTCAAGATTTGTTCAATTATTATACTCAAATGAAGTGTTAGCGAGACTAATGCGCATTCAAGAGATTTTCTAACTAAGAAAAACCATTAAAGACGCAAGTGAGTGGAGTTTGATCTGTGTGGAGCACTTAACACCTTCTTAGGTAGACCCATCCCCATAGATGGCACTGAGATTGCAACCAATGGTTAAATTGATGGGTGATTAAAGATGGTGAGTCCAACTACAAACTCACTCAAAGCGTCTTTAATAGTTTTTATAACTTAGAAGATTTCTAAAATGTGGATTCAATTGAAGTGTGAGATATTGCAAATGGTTGATTGATCTTTTGCATTCAAGATTTTGTTTGTTTGTTTTAAGCATGCATTCCAAGAAAGATTGATTTTAATCCATTGCATTCAAAATTGTGTTTGAGTAGCATTCATTCAAAGAAAAATGCTTAAACATTCAAGTTCATTTTAGCAATATGAGAACTCGCAAAAAACATGGTTAGTGGTTTCATATGTGCTCCAACCTACAATAGCTACAAAAAAAGTCAAGTTGATTAGTAACCCCAAAAATCTCAAAATTTGAAGCTTAACTATGGGAAAAATAAAATCAACTTTTTTTGTTCTTTTTCCTAGGCGTAAAAATGCTTAGAATGGTCTAAATCCTACGGAACCACTAAAAGTCAAATTTTGATTTATACTCTTTTTTTTTTTTTTTTAAACTACAAAGTGTAGAAATAAAGATTTTAAAACAGTAATGCAACATTAACAGGCAGAGACGACAATTTAATAGGCAGAGATGTTGATCTACAAAGACGCCAATCTGCAGAGACGACAGAGAAAGAAGCGGAGATGATAGATCAGTTTTGCGGCACAGAAAATAGGAGACAAGTGTAGATGCTCATTTGTGGAGATGTTGATTTACGGAGATGACGGTTTGGGTTGGCAGCAGCGGAGATGACAGAACAGGAGAGGCAGTGACGGAGATGACAGAACAAGAGAGGCGGTGGCAGAGATGACAGAGTAGCTGGTGGAGGCACTGATTTGCGAAGATGATAGATTAAGGATGTGGAGACGACAGAGTAGCTGGCGTAGACGAAAGAGTAGCTAGCAGAGATGCCGATCTGTGGAGAAATTGGTTTGGTTGCGCAAATGACAAAGTAGCTGGCAAAGACATCGATCTGTGGAGACGTCAGTTTGGTTGTGCAGACGACAAAGTAGCTGGCAGAGATGATAGTTTGCAGGCATAGACACCAAACTACAAAGACAACACTGTGTGAAAAAAGCTTAAAAACATAGATTTTTTCCAGAATTTTTTATATTTTTTGTTATTTTCAGATTTTTGAGGGTATGTCTTCTTCCCAAGTGCGCCCTTCAACCTGCAAAAATAAGTGAAACACCCTACAACTCACTCAAACAACAAGAAACATTAGATTGTTAGAAAAAATAACATATAGATAAAAATGGATAATTAAATGACCCATAGTGGGGTCCCACCGAGCGTGCCAAAATGTATATAAAAAATATGTTAGCAAGAAATACTAATCTATTAAGAGAACAAAGCATTAACTAAAAAAATTACTATAACATATAAGAGAGACCAAAAGAGAAACCCTGAAATGAGAATATGAGCCATGGAATGGCTCTCTTAATGAGATTATTCTCTTGATGTATGGATGAGTCTAATGGATTAGTTTGGTAGGATTATGGGATGTATGCTCAAGCTTCAAATTAGCTTCAATGGAGATTTTTGGGATTTTTGGTGTAGATGTATGAGATTGGCATAAAACTTGGTCTTAAAATGGCATTATAACTTTAGCTCAAAAGTTGTGATGAAATGGCTTGGGAGGGGATTCAATTTATAGGTTAAGGGCTTGAGGGATGGAGGGTTAAGATGGAAGGAAAGGAAAAAGTTTAAGGAGGGCTAGGATGCACTCAAAGGGGAGCACATGGATTGTGCTTGTTTAGCACCAACCAGGGAGTGACACATGTCATAAGGTGAGTGGATGGAGGCAAGGGGATGGATGAGTCAACAAAGGAGGCTCAAGGGATAATATCTTCATAAAGACCCTTCATTATGGCTTGTAAGAGCTTGTAAGAGTCTTTATTGCCTTTGTAAGAGAATTCATTGTTGGGTGGTTGGGATATTTTGGAGGGAGTTGAGATTGTTGACTTTCTTTGGCTTAGGAAAGTCTTAAGCTTACTTAGGGAATGTGACAAGGTTAGGGGGGGATTAGGCTTGGGTTTAGGATTAGATTAGGGATGTTAGAGATTTGCAAGTGGATGGCATTCATGAGGGTGGGTGAGTTAGTAGCTAAGCTTGGTTAATATGGGTGGATGGGGTGGTTTAGGCTAAAAAGAGGGTTTAGGATAGTTTAAGGGTTATTAGATTTGAGGGCTTTATTTATCAAATAGATTTATTTAATAAATGAGGATTTTGGAATTAGATAGAAGAATAGGATTAATTGATAAATAATAGGTTATTTGATTTATCAATTAGGATTATAGATGATTAATTAAATTAATCAGCTAGGGGATGGCAAAGGATTAATTAAATAGGATTTAATTAATGATGTCTTTAAAGATAACTAAATAGGATTACCAAAGCGGTGTAATCAAATTTAGGTGTCTACACTTTCCTTCTTTTCAGATATTAGAAAAGTTGGTCCTTGGCTTTCTTGAGTTGTACAAAGGTCATTTGTTGATCTAGCTTTTCATTGTCAATTTCCTTATCAAGTCTAAATATTTCCATTGTCTTTGATCTTTGCTCAAGCTATTAAGCTTTATCCTGAGAACCACAAATGCTCTGATACCAATTTTTGGAAATATTCAAGACTATGCTAGGTTACTAAGAGGGGAGGGGTGAATTAGTAACCTCAAAAATTTTACCAAATTCATATCTTAGTTGCAATTAAAAAAAATCATTAGATCAAATCTAACTGCAATCATGAGAAACTAAAAAACATAAACATTCATGGCACATGAACACAATAATTTGGTGACCCAGAAACCTTCCAAATAGAAAGTAAAACTAGGTTGGGGATGATACCCACAAAACTTCAATACTGTAGCATAAAGTTGGCCTATTAAGGCTTACAATGATCACTTCTAATGATCTGCCCTATTAGGAGCAATTAGGACTGATAGGTCCACCTTGTTAGAGGATTTGCAAACATACAACAAAGTATGCTCTCTATAAAGAGATTTGAAAAATATTGTTAAGTCTACCTTGTTAGAGGATTTGAATTGGTTCACCTGTTAGAATGAAACAGTTGATCTCTAACTCACAACTAATTTGCTAATAGAGATTCTTTGAGGTATTGATCACCTTTATGTGATAGATATGACTTTGTTGCTCCTTTGCTAGTATGGCCTTACAATATACTTTGCTGCTGATTCACATATGTATATATTCATCTATTCATTCCTTCACATATATATTGGATATGATATAAAATTTTACATAAATATATATATATATATATATATATATCAATCTAATTTACAAAAACTACAAGGTCAGCTAATATACAAGTTAACACCAATATAACAAAGTTGGCTCAAATGGAGACACTTAGGTTATGAAGATTAACTTGGTGAAGTTCTGATACATGGCATCCACTATCATTACTCAAAATCATCATGCATTCGGTAAAGGTAGATGCTCAATCTGTACTAATCATCTCAAAGTAATCTCGAACTTGGTCTACACTATCAACTCAGTAGATACTGTGTAATTTTGTAGAAATAGAATTACATGTTTACCATACCTAAACTCGATAAACACTAACTTCACTTCACATGAACTTCTGGCTTGATTTGAACTGTGAAGCTTGGTAATCACTTGAATGCTTGGTAGGAGCTATAAAACTTGGTGGCTATTGAAATACATGGAAAACACTATAGACTGATCAATGAGCTCGGTAGCCATACAAAGTCTGAATAAGTGTTTTCACTAATAAAAAAACTTGACTTAATGTTAACAAAGACCAGCTGGAACTCCTATGTCTAGTAGACATAAGCTTTCCAAAAATGATGATTCCAAGGAGGAAGATCAGACCACATACAGATCAATGATTGGTAAATTGTAGTACATAGTGCATACAAGGCCTGATATTGATTAGAAATTGGCATGGTGGCAATATTCTTAGAAAATCCAAAAGAAAATCACATGATGACAATCAAAAGAATCATGAGATGTCTGAAAGGTGTTGAAGACTATGTTTTATGGTACAAAAAAGGAGGCAACTTGGATTTAAAAGTATTCACAGATGTTGATTAGGTAGGAAATATTGATGACAAAAAGAGCACCAGTGGTGGAGCATTCTTTCTTAATAAAAGACTAGTGTCTTGGCCAAGAAAGAAACAAAATTGTATTTCTCAATCTATAGCAAAGGTAGAATATGTGGCAAAAGCAATTAATTGTTCTAATACTATTTGGTTCAAACAACTGTTGGTAGGTATGAAGATAGAGATCAAAGATCTAGTGGTTATATGTTGTGATAACATCGGTGCAGTTAATATATCAAAGAATATAGTGATACATACCAAAACAAAATACATTGCTATAAACTATCATTTTTTGAGAGAAATAGAATAAGATAAAGAGGTAAAATTGGAATATGTGAATACTAAAGAACAAATTGCAAAAATATTCACTAAGTCATTACCTAAGGATATATTTTTGTATCTAAGAGATAAGTTAGGGGTCATTCCCCTATTTGAAGCTCACTAAATGAAGTTTAGTGATGCATCAACTAGATCATGTTGAAGATCAATTCGTTGATGTAGTATTGACAAAGGCATATTGAAAATGAATTAGTACATGAGGTACATTAATATTTACTAAGTATTGTCTTTGGCATGAGATGTCAAAGAGGGAGAATTTTTTTGTCATGTCTCATAGAAATTTTATCACTTCAAGAGATGACAAAGAGAGAAATATCAAAGGCAGAAGTTTGTTGACAAAGGGAGAAACTAAAAGGCAGAGGGAATTCAAACTGATAGAGGGAGTTCTCATGGATAAGAATCAAAATGAGACTAAGGATATGTTCCTTACTTTATTCTTGCTCTAAAATTTCATTGCATTATGACATGTGTTGCCATCAATGCCAAAGAGGGAGATTGTTGGAAACAATTGATTAATTGTGTATTGTCTTTGATGTTACACAAAATGTCATATCATTGCCAATTAGTGTATCCTGAGCTCACATAGGCATTGAAGATACTTTCTTGTGTCTGCCAAGCATTCTAGAATTTTCCTAGTTTAGAAGATAGTGTCTACCAAGTTCACTCGAGCAACAAAGTAAAGCTTACAAAAGTTGAGTGTTAACTAAGCTCACTTGGTTAATGAAGGAAAATTTTGATGGAACCAGTGTTAACTGAGCTCACTCAATTACCAAAGGAACTTTCTGAATATGTAGTGTTAACTAAGTTCACTTGGTTAACATAAGAAAATCGCTTTGAGTTAGTATCTACCGAGCAGGGTCACCTAACGAAAGATTTTCTCATTTTGGCATATTGAGTTCAATTGGATTATCTATTGGTTCTAACCGAATGAGAAGATGAATATTACTTATTCTAATTTTTATTCAAGCCAACTTGATAATGTGTAAGATATAAATATAAGGTCAAGTAGAGGATCAAATGTGTGGAACATAATTGAAGATTTGATGATGCTAAGAGGAAGCGAATTAGAAGGATAAGTAGAATATCCTTTTTGATATGAAAAGATACATTCGATCAAGAAAGATCAAGTATAAAAGCCAAAATTGAGATCTATAATCAATAATTTAGTTGCATAAGAAATTAGGTCATCTCATTGTTACACTCTAACCATTGTAGCAGTGATCTAAATCTCTTAATAGAGTTGGCATAACAGTTATTTGTAAATCCTCTAACAAGGTGGCATTTCTATTGAATTATCTAAAGACCTCTAAAAAGGCCACTTCTAATAGGGTAATTAAATCCTCTAATATGATTACAACTTACAATGTGTTTTGTAACCTTTAGTAAGGTTGGTTCGTAATAGAGCTCACTCTAGAAGAGTGAAAATTAGTAACTAGTTGCAATTGGTGGTTTTTCCCAAATTGGATTTCCATGTTAAAATCTTGTGTTCATGCTATTTCTCTTATGTTTTTGTGACTAAGTTAAAGTAATATCAATCACAGATAATATCTTAAGATTTTCATGTTAAGCATTTGTTGAGCTATTTCAATGTTTACTAAGTTACAACATTTTTCTTATGTGTTTATTGAGTTAAAACAAAGTTTAGTTTTGATTTATATTGACATCTAAGGGATCTGGGATTTATTTTTGTGGTAATTGATACACCCCTCTCCTCTCAATTACTCCTCTTATATTTCCAACAATAGATACATTGATGGTTATAATATCTCCTACTAGAATCTACATAACTTATTTTATATTGTCTTTCATTTGCAATAGATCTCTACTAACCTCCATCAATATAAGAATAATTCAAAGTGGATTTTCATATATATTTATGTGCTAAGATTACAATAGATTCATGGAACATATGTTAATAAATACTATGTTAGGGTCATTTCAAAAAAATTATTTCTACATTACCATAAAAAATAATTAAGGGAAATAGCATATTACTTTAAGAACTACTAGTAATTTATTCATCCCTAATTGATTTCTCTAACTTACCTCTCATGGCCAATTTTTTAGTTTGAGAAGAACCTAAAGTTCATCATCAACTTTGATAAAGTTCTCATCAAAGTTTTGAAAGTAACTTGGTTTGTGTCTATAGAGCTTAAATTGACCATCTCTCTTTTATCTATTATCATTCTATGAAAACATGATAATACACAATATAACATAACCACCAACCTTTATCTATGATAATTCTAAGAAAACAAGGTACTACATAGTAAAACATTGCCGTCTCAAATACTACATAATAAAATATAATCATCTCTCTTTTATCTATGCTCATTCTAAGAAACAAGATACAAGATGAAAATGAAGTGACAATCTCTCTTCTATCAATTATAATTCTATAATCTAGTAGAGCTTTAAGTTAACTTAAATAGCCATACATTCTCACAATAAAAAAATAGATATATAATATTATATATTTATAACTATAAAAAATTTGATTTTCTTTTAGTTTAAATAATTTATTTAATAATAGAAAGATATAAAATAAAACACTTAAATATTGTATTACACCAATCCTATACCTTTATTCAAATCAAACCACATAATAATTTTAACAATCTATTGGTTTCCATGTTATAAAACAAAACTAAATAGAGATAATAATATTTGCATATGTCCCAAGCATAATAGTATAGAAAATTTTATTTAGAGGAAAGTCCAAGCATTTATGTTTTTTCTCTGTCCCATTGTAGTGATTTACAACAAAATCCCATCTGGCTAGGAAATTCAATGTCACAACAGTCATCATTGTCAAGACAATCAAAGTGGCTTTCACAGAGAAGACCATTGTAGGGACCAAGTACAAGAGCCTCTACTTCTACCTCTAACATTTCCATGCCCACCAAAATTGCAATAATTATCACCACTCTAAACAACAATTTCTTTGCCTTTTCCATTTTTTCATTTGAAAATTGCTGTGAAAAAACTCTAATCCAATCCAATTTATAGAGTAGAATTACAATGGAATTCGCCTCTCTCTAAACTTGAGTTTCTAAAGTTCTAAATATTATTGTTCAAGCTTGGATGACTTTCCTTTGATTAAATCTAGAAATTTGTGGATCAACAAATTACATGCATCCAAATTAAGCCTATCTAAACAAATTTTAAAAAATAGGATTCCAAGATTCTTGTAGTTATTAAACCATCTTCATATACTACTAAACCTATCCCTGTCATCATAGCAAAAGTAATACAATTGCAAAAACACCAACAAAAAAAAAATTGAAAACAAGGAGATAAACCTAATGTTGGTGAGCGAGTGATAATGTTGGACGAGAGTTCCGTACATTCTTCCTTTGATTTAATTTAAGAAAGAAATTTTTCCAAGTTCTAGAAATAATAAGCACATTGCATACATCAATATAGAAATCGACCAAAACTGAAAAGGAGATAAACTATTACGGCACATTTGGTTATTGGAATATGATTTGGGAAATGGAATTTGGTGTAACAACCTCTTTTCTCAGGTCTTAACTATCAAATAACATATCAAAGAAATATAGTTATTACTTCATATTCATAGAAAGAAAATTATATCAGTTATGTTCATGTGAATGAGATTAATTGTTACAATCACTTAAACAAAAATCTCATAATTAATAATTTAAGATACCATCAATGAATTTACCAAGGAATTTAAAATCTGCATACCATAGAATTCAAAACCAAAAACCATTTAGGGATGCTTTTGCAAGAACCCAAGTTAGTCCATAAAATACCTCTTAAGGAACAAATACCTATAGTACTTTATCGTAATGAAAAATACCAATATATCATCTAGGGCATCACATACCAATGTATCAATTAGGACATCTATTACCATTGGATCATTTAGGGTATCAAATACCACTAAATCAATTAGGGGATCAATTACCATTGGATTATTTAGAGCATCACATACCACTTTATCAATTAGGGCATTAATTACCATTGGATTATCTAGGGCATCAAATACTAGTGTATCAATTAGGGCATCAATTACCATTGGATCATTTAGGGCATCACATACCATTGTATCAATTAGGGTAATAACATTCAATTAGGAAAATATGCTCATATTCATTATTCAAGTAAATGAAGACAGAGATAACAATCCATCAGATAAACCTATCTCTTTCATATATTTATATTTCATGTTTAATTGGAGGATCAACTGATCTAATTGGTTACCAATTATATTCACAAGAAAAATTGCTTTCAATAAAGGAAAATAACTAAAACAACGATATATATCAAATCCATTTTACTTGAATAAACACCACAAAAGTAAATTTAAATGTTACTAATATATGTTTGAATGCTCAACTTATCTTTGTCGGATGTACATCCTAACATTTTGTGGAGAGGGGAAACATTGTCAGGGGCTTAACCACACAACCACAAACCTTAAACTTATCCCCACACTTTCTCTAACTAAAAAAGGCCCTCCCTACCCAAAATAGACATGGAACACCTTGATAGCCACTTAGCATCCTGGTACTTAATCCCACTAATCAACTTAATGATAGAATAAATTAATTGGACATGTATGAGCTATTTAATGATTCATTTAAAATTAATAAATTCAATGAGTTGCTTCTGATTATGGTTTCATGTTCTTGTAGATTTTCTCTCACCTCTTCACCCTCTTTCTAGGCTATCTAGCCAAGTGAGTCCTAGGTGTTCAAATCCTAGAGTAATCCAACTCTTTTGTTAAAACTTAGCTGGTGTAAAGAATAATATAGTTCAATTGCTATCATTATATAATTCTTATGACTTATGACTTCTTCTAAAGAATTTATAATCAATACGTTGGCATTGGAATTTGATTGGAAATAAGAGAGGTCTTGGCATAATAATACATTTGATTCAGACTTAATTAGGGAGAAAAGGATTCATCGAATATGCAAATTGATATACGGTTAACAATGAGACATCAAATAAATTCTTGCATCTTCAATTTTGAGTACATATATAAAGCAATATGAAAGGGAAAAGTGGACAACATAACCTAATCACTAAAAGTATGAAGCTTGGTTTGATTTCCATTTAGCTGGCTCTTTTGAATTACATATCCAAATACAAAGCTTATATTAGATAAAATGTTTTGGTGTAAATATGTATTTATTATTTACACTTTACTTAAGTTTACTTAGGTTAATGCATTATTTAATTATTTTGCATTATTTTATTATTTATTTAGGTGAGACACTTAGGAGTTTGTGTACTCTCATGAGTTGTCATGTTGACAAAACAAAAGTACACAACTCTATTTCAGCACGTGGTGTCTATAACACTGGAGTTTGCATCATTCATTGAGTTGTCATGTTGACAACACAGTTATTCACACTCCTAATTTAGCACATGTTGTCTACACCATTGATTTGCATGATACACCATTGTAGGCTTATCCTCACATCATCGCACTTACTTCTGTGCTTAATGGAGGATAACCCATATCTAGTGGACATGTGCCTAGTTGTATGATATATCATGATGCTGACTACTATGGATTCTAGAACCTCTCTCAAGGCCTTTATATACAGGCACTCCTAGTGTACTTGCATATGGCATATCTGGCATATTGAATGAATATATTATCATTCTAATCATACTCTCTCTTTGGTCTATTGTTGTGCTTGTGTTTGAGGTCCTTGGTCTTGGGTGAATTTTGGCCTAAGAAAAATTCTTACATGGTATCAGAGCTCAAGGAAATTCTCTACACATAGTTGTCTGAGATTGTTCATGCTTTAGCACCTCAACCTGAATCTAGAGAATCTACAAAAATTGTGTGTCTAGAGCTAGATTTGACCTTTCCATTACATCTGGAGCATCGGTTTGATTAAGATCGACTATAAATTTTCTTATGTTGGGCAAAATTTGATTGTGAGGCAAAAAAAATTCGCAAATCAAAACCCAGAGGCCCTGATTCGTAGTTCGGGTATGGTCATTCTATCGATCTGATTATTTATTTTCAGAAAAAAATTCCAAATTTCTATTTTTAGAATTTCTCTATCAGTTACCTAGTTAGAGAAAAAAAATTGTAGTACCGAGCTATCAAATCCCAGCTCTGCAATTTTGAAGGTTTATTTATTTAATTGCAAGGAGCATTATCATTCTATGGGCTCATTATTACATTTTTAGGTTGTACTACACTGAGAAACCTCTGCAACTCTGTGAACATATAAATTATAGTATATATCTAGTGACCAAAATCACATTAAGCGGCTACCACATATCATAACCTGGTAGCCTTGGCTTTGATGAACACAAAGCGGGGTCTAACATTTATACACTAGCAAGGTTGAAAAACCCACAAATGTGGCACAAATAACAACTCATATTGGCCACAAAAAACAAAAACCCAAAGCTTGAATATAGAATCTAGCTCCTGCCAAAATAAAAACCCTCCATGCAAATATTCTAGCACAGGGCAACAATCTAGTGCCCATAAACATTTAATTCATTACAGTTTGAATATTCTAGTGTACACAGTGAATATCCAGCCAATGTAAATTCAGTGTTGGCACCACTGCAACTTTATAATTTTGACATATTTGAAGCATCCTGATGCAGAATATTCTCCATCGTCTGTCATTTAATTGAAAACTTTGACCATTCGAATCAAACATGCGGTGATCAACGTAGCACAATTTCATTTAGACATGCAGAATCCAGTAAACAATTGACTCAGTAGGACAGCTCAGCGACATGTCATTTCTTACATGGACCAACATCTACAATTTATATATGATTTCATATAGTTTTGTACGGCCACATCATCTTCTATCATTATCATCTATACTATCGATGTCATCAAGGGGGTCATTTTTGCCGATGTCATCAAGTTTGCAAGCCTAAATTTGACGGCTATTTGGTTGTCATTCCAAACCAAAATAGAACTATTGCAACAGTTATATGACTATTAAATTTAATCCCATCTTTTGCTGATTCAACCCCACTCCAGATTGATTTTGGTTTTTATAGTCTGACTTTGGGAGGCCATATTTTAGTCATCTGGACTCCAAATTAGGTGCAATTTTTTTTTAAATTGGGTAGAATTTCCTTAAAATTTTAGTGGTGTAGCATTTTTCTAGCTTTGGTGCATGGATTTGTCAAAATTTGCATTTTTTGGTGACTATACCTACATAATCCTGCATTTTGCAACTTCAAATGCTCCATACGAGTACATCTGGAGTGGAAACAAGGTTCCATTTTTTTCAAAGTGTGTTATTTTTCATCTACTTTCTAGATCTACAGTCAGATTGTAAGGTTGTGTGACCAAAACTGTCACTTTTAGCAATAGGGCCTTTCTTTGCTTTGTAATGCTTCAGAATTGTAGCACATTGTAAAGTTCCAAATTTGTAATCTATTTAGAGGTTATAACAAGAAAAATTAGAAGTCTGTGAAGGCAAAAATTGGCAAGTGGTCATTGTAACGACACTACTGATAAAGTGCCAAAAGCATCTCTTTTGGGGGGATTTCTTGATTTAGTGGAAAGGGGGGGTGTTCTTGGTGTTGTGTTCTCTCTTTTCTACACTTTTCTTTCATTTTCTACATTATGGGAAATTATAAGTTTCCAGAATTAACTCCACATAACTATGTTACATGGTCCATTAAAATGTGGTATCATTTAATGCATAATGGAGTTTCACAATATGTAGATGGTACTCTTCTTAAACCAGCAGGTGATAAAGTATTAGCAAGTGATATTTCAGCTTGGGTAGCAATGGATAGGAAAGCCCTAAGTGATGTATGTTTGGGGGTTGATGATAAGATCATGTATCAAATTAAGAAGTGTTCTACATCCAAGAAAGCTTGGGATACCCTCGAAAGCCTATATGGTAAAGTGTCTAAAGAGGATGTTTTCAAAATTGAAGATGAGCTTGTCTCCTTAGATCCTAAGTCATATGATTCAATACAGTATTTCATCATCAAGGTGAATGAACTAAGGACAAAGCTTACTAATTTTCGGAGTTCTATCAAAGATGACAAATTGATCTATCTCATTCATATCAAACTACCATCGGAATATTTCACATCTGTATCTTCTTTTAACACCTCAAAGACTACCTTAGGGTTTTCCTATAAGAAAGTCACTCTTGATGAATATGTTGATCTGTTGGATATTGAAGAAAAGAAGTTGAAATCAATGGGGATTCTCAAATGACATAAGTCTAAAGCATTGGTGGCCAACAATGAGGGTTCTCAAAATTTAGCTGGACAATCTTCAAATAAAGGAAAGGGTTAGAAGAAATGGAAGAGAAAATTAGAGGATGTTGAAAAGACAACACCACAATCCAATCAATAAGGAAACTCTTTATTGAATTCTAATAAGAAGGGGAACAACAATAAGGAGAAGAAAAAGTGTGCCTATTGCAAGAAATTAGGTCATGAAGAGCATGAGTATTATCTTAAGAAGATTGATGAGTTGACCAACATAATGAAGAAACATAATGTTCCATTTCCTAATGCTTACAAGGAGAAAGGATCTTCTTTATATTCAAAGGGCAAAGGGTAAGCACTCATGGAAAATTCAAATTCTTCAAAGGAATGGATATTTGACTCGGGTGCCTCATATCACATGGGTTCTTTAAAGGAGAATTTTTCTTCAATGAAGTAGTCCAAGGTACCACACATCTTCATGGGAGATGATAGAAAAATGGAAGTTGAAGGAAAAGGAAATGTGGAGATGGAAAATGGGGAGTTTCAAGATTTTCTTATGTTCCAAACCTAAGTTCAAATCTCCTATCAATCTACCAAATCACACACCTCAGAGATGGACATAGAGTTGAGTTCCTTCTAGACTTAGTAAAGGTGCATAGTCTAAAAGATGACTTATTGGTTGCAGTGGGGAAAGTGAATCATAACAAGAGGTTGTACTCTTTCTCCCATTTTGTACCCAAGTCTCCTTCAAAGGCCTTGTTATTACAATCAAATTCAACAATGCAATTATGGCATCAGTAGTATGGTCATCTTGACTTCTGCTACCTTCAACAACTTTTCACAAATAGAATGGTCAAAGGTCTACCTCAAATTAACTTTTCCCATAGTGAATGTTCAATATATTTAGTAGATATGCATCTAGAGGGGAAGTTACAGAGAGGGAAGTCTTCAAGAGCACCAGGTGTTCTACAGATGGTTCACATGGTATTAGCAAGTCCTTTTGCATTTAGCCAAGGTCGCTACATACTCACTTTCATTGATGACTTTTCAAGATACACTTGGGTCTACTTTCTTCATAGTAAGAATGAAGTGTTGGAAAAGTTTCTAGCCTTTAAGACTCGTGTTGAAAAGAAATTTAGGAAAGCCATCAAAATTTCAAGAATGGACAATGGAAGCATGTATGTGAACAAAAGACTAAAAGGCTTTTGCACAGTTGAGGGAATTGATCTTCAGAATCTATAAATATTTAGTATGCATAAGATAGATGTTGTAGCATTGAGGATCTATGCTCTTAAGTCTATGGCAAGTTGCATGATACAGGCCAAGTCTCTAGATCCATCACTTGAAGTTGAAGCAATTAGTAGTGCCACTCACATTCTTAACAGGTCTCCTCATCTAGCCTTAGATGGCAAGACTCCTTTTGAGGCATGGTGCAACATAAAACCTATTGTGACACACTTCAGAGTCTTTAGTTGTCCTACATGGGAAAAGATATCTTCTAAGGGTTACAAGGCATAGTCACCTCGGCCTTGTACTTTCATTGGTTATGAAGATGGTGTGAAGGCATACAAACTATTCGATCCAAAGACCCATCAAATCTTTATGGAGAAGGATGTACACTTTGAGGAAAGTTCACCTAGCTTGTCCTCTACTCCTCTCCACACATCATATTGTGTGGAAACTGATAGTGGCACCAGTGAGAGTGCTTCAACAGATTCAAACATGTGGGGTTCTATCAAAAATTACAGCAAGAGGTCACTACATTAGTTCAATCCACATGCATATATCACCACAGTGATAGGTCTAGCATAGCAGGGTACATCTAATCTTCCAGCTCTAGCTTTAGTGATAGATTTGGGGGATAGTGTTGATGACCTACCTCTTCTTCTTAATGGAGTAGCACCTTCTTTAGGTGACATGAGGACTCCATTCCAACCTCATGTTTATTCTCTACATGATCGATCATCATAGGTTGAAGTGATTGTGGATACTTATGATTACTAGTTGTAGAAGGGTTCTTCATCAATAGAGGAGACAAATAGCTCTTTGAGATAGGTTTTTCAAGACATGTTCTTTAGCCAGTTGAGCAGGTTTTAGGGACATCACTTATCCATGGGATTCTTTCCATGCATAGCAGAAGCATCTCATTTGTACCTTTGGCATTGTTTCTTCCTAAGGGGAGGAACACCATTTTGCAACTTTGGATCATCTTCTTCATTAGAGCAATCACTAGCAGGCATTCTTCTTTGGAGGGGAGCCTATCCTATCTCTCTTCCTCTTCTCATCTTTCTCTTATGTATATACTGGATGTATGTCGTAATGGGGGGGTCTTGATTACTCCATCCATCCATGCATCCTTATTCATCTCTCTTTTTGGGGGAGGGTTTTTCCCATGAGGTTTTCCATCTTTCTCCACTTTATGAGAGATTGCATATCATTATGTACATTGGTAACTAACATGGCCTATTAGCTAGGACCCATCATGCATTGCATCCTAGTTTTTGTAAGCTTAAGGGCATTCCCCTAAGTTGCACTTAAGGGGGGATGTTGGTGTAAATACATATTTACTATTTACACTTTACTTAAGTTTACTTAGGTTAATGCATTATTTAATTGTTTTGCATTATTTTATTATTTATTTAGGTGAGACACTTAGGAGTTTTTGTACTCTCATGAGTTTTCATATTGACAACACAGAAGTACACAACTCTATTTCAACACATGGTGTCTACAACCTGGAGTTTGCATCATTCACTGAGTTGTCATATTGACAACACAATTATTCACTCCTAATTTAGCACATGTTGTCTACACCATTGATTTGTGTGATACACCATTGTAATATTATCCTCACATCATTGCACTTACTTCCATTCTTAATGGAGGATAGCCCATATTTGGTGGACATGTGCCTAGTTGTATGACATATCATGATGTTGATTTCTATGCATTCTAGAAGCTCTTCTGAGGCTTTTATATATAGGAACTCCTAGTGTACTTGCATATGGCATATATGGGATATTGAATGAATATATCATCATTTTGATCATACTCTCTCTTTGGTCTACTATCATGCTTGTGTTTGAGTTCCTTGGTCTTGGGTGAATTCTGGCCTAACCCAAATTCTTACAAAAGGCTATGATGGTTTTTCCTCTAACCAAATGCAAAAAATAAGAATGATGAGAAAAAGAGGGAACTGGAAGTAATAATGTAGAACTCTTTGTTTCTATGTTCTTCTAACTTGCATATAAAGGAAGACATTCAAAAAATTATAAAGGCTTCCAAGAAGCCATGACTCTTTGGGCAGTTAAAAAAAAAGAAAGAAATATTGTCTTCTTGAACAATCAATAAATATGAGATGTCAAGTGTTCATTCTTGACTCTTGCAAGGAAAGAAATAAATATAAAGAACTCAAATGTTACTTAGTCACAAGGATAAATTATAAAATTATACATACATACATACATACATACATACATACATACATACATACACACACACACACACACACACACACACACACATATATATATATATATATATATATATATATACACACACACACATGTATATATACATACATACATATATATATATATATATATATATATATATATATATATATATATATATATATATATATATATATATATATATATATATATATATATATATATATAGAATGGTGGAATCATATTTTATATTTATCCAAGGTTGTACCTACTAAGGTATGCATATCTAAATATGTGTATCACTTGGAAGATTATTTTATCGTCATATCTTCTCCAGGTATATGCACAGTTAGATATACGTAATTTAATAGATATACACTTGTATAAATTAGTACTATGGTCTCACCCTATTTTTATATCTATGTGCATGTACATATATATGTATTATATTGAAGTGGTGATAAGGTCAACATAAACCATTAAAGGTATGTATTTTGATTAAATTAAAGTTTTTAATGTTTTAATGATTGTCCAATAGCTCATGTGAGTCCAATGTATCATGTTATGCAATCTCTAGGTCCTCAACCATAGTGATTTAAGATTCATACCCATTTGTCCAATGATGGTGATGCCCTTATGCCCATTTCTTTTCTAACAATGCTTCCTCCCCTTTGATGTGCTCCCTACAAAGAATTTTTCCATAGTTAAATCATATTACCATAACAAGTTATTAATCAAAAATGATCATAATGGCTAATTGCCTTTTCAATTTCCATAAATTCATGGTAAATAACCAACTATATGAAATAGCTTTAGAATATCATCATAATGGTTAAATAGCATGTTATCTTCATATGAAATTATAATGACCAACCATCTTACCATTTCGCAGGGTTATAATAAATTTTAACTGTCAACTGACTTCATGTGAACCTCAACGACTATATGAAGATTTTAAAATGGGATGTAATATACCATTCCCCTTGTATTTCATCATCCTCAATGAACTTGAAATTGTAACAAACATTATGAAGGAGCATTTAAAATTGGGCCAAAAATTATAATGTAACATACCACTCCCATTTGTGTTTCATCCTCCTCAATGATCTCTACAATTTTAGACACTAAAAGAATATTCCAAATACAAGATGTATATATAGTATCATGATATCTTTTTTTTTCAAAATTGAATCAAAATCAAAATCATGGTCAAAAGTCAAGGTCTATTATTCCTTTACCTTAATGATTCTAGAAAAATGCCTGCATGATATCATAAAATAAAAAATGAAACACACACTCACCTGAGTTTACTTTACTGTACTTGTGATCATATCAGTATCACTTGAGTTGATCATGTATTAGGATATTCTCTCTCATATTCCTTTCTTATTCATGTAGACCCTCACCTTGTTGTTAGTTTGTTAGTTCAATTCTCATATTGATATCTTCATATAAGAGAGTTTTCAGTGTTCAATAATTAAGAGTAAGATAAGTATTCAAAATTTGTAATTCCTCAACTAACATGTTCTAGATCATAATTTGATCATATAATTTAAATCACTCATACACATCGTCTGGCATATGGTACTCATTAATGAATAGATCATCCTTCACAAATCACCCGAAAAGGGTTAGTGGAGCCATGTCTTTCCATTTATGTGATCTCGTCCTTCATTCCCATCTCATCACAATAATATTTCATTATAATAATCATCTTGTGATAGAATATATAATTCATCTCTAAAATAATATAAAGTAGCTCAGTATGTCTTGTTATTTCCTTATCATAAAGTCAATATCGTATGTGTATTATACATGTACAACAGTGTGTCAAAGGATAAAAATATGATATAATATGAAATATCACCATACATTCAATCAACATTATTTAGGTTATGGTTAACATGGTACTAAACTATATGTATCCCAATCTCTTAGCACTTGGACTACATGCCCACACACAATTCATGACACCAGGTGCAACCTTGATGCTTGTATGTTTTGTTCACCATATTCTGATTGTGACTTAGACTCTAAGTCCACAAAACTTTTACATTTCATGGAACTCTAACTTTCATATTGAATTTTCTTATCTCAACCCATCATTGGGTCATGGATTGATCATAAGCATCCAAAACAAATTTACATAGGGTTCTTATTGAGTATATCATCTAGGCATGCTCACCAATTGCCTATATAGTTTTAGGGATTTACCTTTCTCATTTGTGTGACCCAGGTTTCCATTCCCATCTTGTCACTAAAATAGTAAAAACTCAATTCAAACAAAATTTTACATTTATAAATAATCATTGATAGTTTAAGTTATGAAAATGTGTTTATTCCATACTATAGCATAAAATGGCCTTCTTGTCATTTAATCAACATCATAAAGGATTAGCATTTTCAAGATAAAGAATTCTCATAATCATGGTTTATCATTTTATTTTCCCATCAATTCAATTCCAACAATGGATAACAAAATATTAACTACCATTTTGCAAGAATAGTAATGTAATTGCATAAAGTAAGATTTTGGAAATATACAACTAAAAAGAAGTATCTAGTCACCATCAAGGCTTAGATAACATCGCATCAAGGTTATAGCAACTGGTTTATATTGTGCAAGCCTAAATATTTGGACCTAGTTCAATCTTTTCATTCTCTACTAAGAATGGCCCTCCCTCTTTGGATAAGGCACATGTACCATTTTGGTCCTACCATCCGAGCATGCTAGAATTTAGAATGTCCACTCAGTAGTAGGCAAGCATGCCTGATTAATTGGCACCACTGACATCTTGTGATCAAACTAGGAAAACATGCCTCTAAATGACCTTGTCCAAGGATTTAGATGGGAAAATGAACAACCTAATCACCACTACTCAACTTTCTAATCATTTCATTTTCCTTAGTTTTGATTCATCTTGATGATTTCATAGTTTATACATATGTCCATTTCATATGGACCACACCATCATCTCAAACCTTCCCGGCTATTCTAGATTATTTTTCAATGTAATTTTTACATCTTGATTGTAAAATATCTAGTTATGTAAAATAAATATTTTTCAACATTATATTCTTAGTTTCTCTAAAATAGTGTTGGGTCAAAGGTTTAGTGTCGAACCCAATGCTCTGATACCATATGTAACAACATCTTTTCTCGGGTCTTAACTATCAACTGACATATCAAAGAAATACAATCATTACTTCATATTCATAGAAAGATAGTTATACTAGTTATATTCATGTGAATGAGATTAACAGTTTCAATCACTTAAACAGAAATCTCATAACTAACAATTTAAGATATCATCAATGAATTTACCAAGGAATTTAAAATCTACATACCGTAGAATTCAAAATTGAAAACCATTTAGGGATGTTTTTGCAAGAACCTAGGTTATTCCACAAAATACCTCTTAAGGAACAAATACCTTTACTACTTTATCATAATGAAAAATACCAATATAACATCTAGGGCATCACATACCATTGTATCAATTAGGGCATCTATTACCACTGGATCATTTAGGGCATCAAATACCACTATATCAATTAGGGCATGAATTACTATTGGATCATTTAGGGCATCATATACCATAGTATCAATTAGGGTATTGAAATTACCATTGGATCATTTAGGGCATTACATACTACTATATCAATTAGGGTAATATCATTCAATTAGGAAAATACACTCATATTCATTATTTAAGTAAATGAAGATAGAGATAACAATCTATCAAATAAACCTATCTCTTTTATATAGTTATATTTCATGTTTAGTTGGAAGATCAACCAATCTAACCGGTTACCAATTATATTGACAAGAAAATTTTCTTTCAATAAAGGAAAATAACTGAAACAATGATATATATATTAGATCTATTTTACTTGGATAAACATCACAAAGTAAAATGCATGTTACCATTAAATGTTTGAATGTTCAACTTATATTTGTTGATGCATGTCCTAAAATTTTGTGGAGGGGAAACATTGTCAAGGGCTTAACCACCCAACCATGGACCTTAAACTTATCCCCACACTTTCTCTAACTAGAAAGGCCCTCCCTAGCCAGAATAGACATGGAACACCTTGTTAGCCACTAAGCATCCTGGTACTTAATCCCACCACTCAACTTGACAATAGAATAAATTAAGAGGGCATGCATGAGGTATTTAATGATTCTTTTAAAAGTAATAAATTTGTTGAATCGCTTTTGATTTTGGTTCCATGTTCTTGCAGGTTTTCTCTCACCTCTTCACCCTCTTTTTTGGCTATCTAGCTGAGTGAGTCCTAGGTGTTCAAATCCTAAAGTAATCCAACTCTTTTGTTGAACCTTGGCTGGTGTAAAGAATAATATAGTTTGATTACTATCATAATACAATTCCTATGACCTGTGACTTCTTCTGAAGAATTTACAATCAATAGATTGACATTGGAATCTGACTAGAAACAAGAGACATCTTGGCATAACAATACATTTGATTCAAACTTAATCAGGGGGAAAAGGATTCATCAAATATGAAAATTGATATAAGGTCAACAATGAGGCATCAAAAAAATTCTTGCATCTTTAATTTCAAGTGCATATATAAAGCAATATGAAAGGGAAAAGTAGACCACATAACCTGATCACTAAACATATGAAGCTCAATTTGATTTCTATATAGCTAGCTCTTCTAAATTACATATCCAAATGTAGAGCTTATATCAGATAAAAAGACTATGACTTGGTTTGTCCTCCAACCAAATGCAGCAAATAAGAATAATGAGAAAAAGAGGGAAGTGAAAGTAATAATGTAGAACTCTCTATTTCTCTATTCTTCTAACTTGTATATAAAGGAAGACATTCAAAAATTATAAAGGCTTCTAAGAAGTCGTGACTCTTTGGGCAGTTATTAAAAAAGAAAGAAACATTGTCTTCTTGAACCACTAATAATTATAAGATGCCAAGTGTTCTTTCTTGACTCTTGCAAGGCAAGAAATAAATATAAAGAAGAACTTGAAGGTTACTTAATCACAAGGATAAATTATAAAGTTATATATATATATATATTCTACTGCAGTAGCAAAGTGGGAAATAGAATAAGAAAGGTTTATGTTTTGTATTTTAAATTTAATGTTTTCAATAAACGTCCTACATGTGGTGGCATACTTAGAGTAGCAGTTCGATGAGCTCTCCAGATATAGCCACCTAGGACCGGGTGTAGATTCTTTAAATTAGAATAGTTTTAATGATTGTCAGATTCCAATAATAGGTAGTAGGCAGTTTCGGATTCTTATCCTTTTCTTGGATAGAAGACAAAAAAAAAAACATGTGGCCTACTGCATGATTGTCAGATTCCAATAATAGGTAGTAGGCAATTTTCGGATTCTTATCCTTTTCTTGGGGTAGAAGACGAAAAAACATTTCTCATCCTTTTATTAGAAAAGGAGAGTTAGTTTTAAATAAGCCAGTCGGCTATGTAAGAAAATATTCGAATTTGGGTAATAGAGAAAGTTTCAGTTTTTGCCTTAGAAAGGATATAGATAATCGACTATGGAGTTTGGCAGCAATTCGATCTTGGTCTCTCTTGTAAAAGTGCAAATATATTTTCTTTGAGGACATTCCGGGTTAAAGATCTTGGTGTGTGGGTGAAGATAAACTATGGAGATTTATATATTCTGATTAATCCAATATTGAGTTTGGTTCGAGTTTGATCTCAACTGATTGATGTCGTGCCCCTTGAAGTAACTCAGTTGAGTGAGTATTCCTCCTGAGCTTTCCAAGGTGTGGTTCTGCATCATTTTTGGTATCAGAGCCCAGCAAAAGGTTTGGGAAAAAGTAGTTGTGTATATGTTTGTGTGATTGTGAAATATTGAGAGAAATAGTCTGAGAAGAAGTCTAGGAGACTAGATAAGAAGAAAATAACCTAGCTGAGGAATGATGGGACAAGAAGAAGCAGCTTTATTGTATCTTTTTAGAAGGTATTGGCAAAGAAAGGATTCTAAGCAGAAGGAGATAGAGGAAAAGAAGAAAAGAGAGAAAGAAGAAAGGAGAAAACAAAGAGAAGAGCTAAGCAAGATAGAAGAGGAGATAAACAATTTGAGAAGGAGATTTGAGGAGAATGACGCTAAGTTGAAAGAGAATAAAGCTAAGTTGAAAGAAGCGCAGCAAGAACACAAAGTGCAACAACAAGAAGTGCAACAAGTATCTCTTGACGAGAGCAGTAACAAGACAAGCCCTATTGGATTTGAATGCAAACAATCTGTGGTTGGAACAGTAACATGTCCTTTGAAAATAGAGAAGAGTACAATGCTGGAAGGTACTCCTATGGAAAAGATTTTAGAGGTAACTGATGAAGCCTTAAATACACATAATGAAGAAAAATGTCAAGAGGAATGGCATGAAGATGAAGCTAAGGAATGTGTAATAGCAAGTTCTAAAGAAGAATCTGATTTATGGGGAAAATTTGCAGCCATTATGGGAGAATGGAAAAGGCATGGCGGTAGTACAAAAACTCAGCTTGAAGAAGAAAGGAAAGAGTGCAATACTGTTATTGTTCTTGAGCAAAGTTGTAATAAGAAAGAGATATTTGAAAGTGAGATTACTACAGAAGATCAAGAAGATGATAAATGTTTAATAAAGGAAGAAGAGATCAATACGATTCTTAAGATTCAAGATGTGAAACTGGTTGATAGTCAAGAAGCAGATAAGTTTATGGTTACTATTGATGAAGATAGATATGATGCACATTACATGGTGTATAAATAAGCTCATATTCAAAAAGAGAACTCAAATAATCTTAATGCTGATGATATGTTTTCTTCTAATAATGTTTATGCAGGGATGCAGATTTCATGTATAGTGAATCATGCTGGAGAATTTTCTGTGACATTTACAGCATTATAGAATCAAAGCTACAAGGTGGAGAAGTTGGATATTATTTTTTTTTTTCTTGTAGATATGCTCATCCTAGTTCAAAGAAATTGGAAAGTTCGAAAGAAGAATGAGATTCATTTCTACAACACATCATCTCAAGAGGACTTGAGATTCATTCTATAGGGGAGTATGCTGCAGTAGCAGAGCGGGAAATAGAATAAGAAAGGTTTATGTTTTATATTTTAAATTTAATGTTTTCAATAAACGTCCTACATGTGGTGGCATACCTAGAGTAGTAGTTCGATGAGCTCTCCAGATATAGCCACCTACGACCGGGTGTAGATTCTTTAAATTAGAATAGTTTTAATGATTGTCAGATTCCAATAATAGGTAGTAGGAAGTTTCATATTCTTATCCTTTTCTTGGATAGAAGACGGAAAAAAAAACATGTGGCCTACTGCATGATTGTCAGATTCCAATAATAGGTAGTAGGCAGTTTTTGGATTCTTATCCTTTTCTTGGGGTAGAAGACGAAAAAAAATTTCTCATCCTTTTATTAGAAAAGGAGAGTCAGTTTTAAATAAGCCAGTCGGCTATGTAAGAAAAGATTCAAATTTGGGTAATAGAGAAAGTTTCAATTTTTGCCTTGGAAAGGATATAGATAATCGACTATGGAGTTTGGCAGCAATTCGATCTTGGTCTCTCTTGTAAAAGTGCAAATATATTTTCTTTGAGGACATTCTGGGTTAAAGATCTTGGTGTGTGGGTGAAGATAAACTATGGAGATTTATATATTCTGATTAATCCAATCTTGAGTTTGGTTCGAGTTCGATCTTGGCTGATTGATGTCGTGCCCCTTGAAGTAACTCAGTTGAGTGAGTATTCCTCCTAAGCTTTCCAAGGTGTGGCTCTGCATCATATTCACACACACACAAACACACACACACACATGTTTAGAATGGTGGCATCATAATTAATATTTATCTAAGGTTGTACCTACTAAGGTATGCATATCTAAATACATGTATCACCTAGAAGATTATTTTATCTCCATATCTTCTCTAGGTGTACACACATTTAGATATACATATTTTAATAGATATAAGCTTGTATAAATTAGTATTATGGTGTCACCCTATTTTATATCTATGTTCACGTACATGTGTGTGTGTGTGTGTGTGTGTGTGTGTGTGTGTGTGTGTGTGTGTGTGTGTGTGTGTGTGTGTGTGTGTGTGTGTGTGTGTGTTATATTAAAGTGATGAGAAGATCAACTTAAACCATTAATACTTTGATTAAATTAAATTGTTTAATGTTTTAATGATTGTCTAATAGCTCATGTGAGTCCAATGTATGTATCATGTTATGTAGTTGCTAGGTCCTCAAGTATGGTGATTCAAGATTCATATCCATTTGTCAAGTGATGGCGATGCCCCTATGCCCAATTCTTTTTTGACAATGCTTCCTCCTCTTTGATGTGCTCCCTAAAAGAATTTTTACATAGTTAAATCATATTACAATAATAGGTTATTAGTCATAAATGGTCATAATGGATAACCACATTTTCAATTTCCATGAATTCATGGGAAATAACCAACTATCTAAAATAGCTTTAAAATATCATCATAATGGTTAACTAGCATGTTATCTTCATATGAAATTATAATGACTAACCATCTTACATTTTACAAGATTATAACAAATTTTAACTGTCAATTGACTTCATGTGAACCTCAATGGCTATATGAACATTTTTAATTGGGTCAAAAATTGGGATGTAACATTTGGAATTTTGGAAGTTGAAATATAGATTATGGTATTTTTGGAATTCAATTTGAGATTGTTTGGTTCACCAAGAATTCATTTATGAGAATAACATTTCTTCTTTTATGTTGCACATTTTTGGATTTGGAATAGCAACCTGAATAAGCATATTGACATAAGAAATGAGATTGTTTCTACAATATAACTCTTTGATTTTCCTCAATGAACTAAGGGATGAACCCATTAAGATCATAGTAGAATAGATCAAATGAAACAAATGATGACAGATTTTCAATCCTAGAGCATAGTTTAGATGAAAATACTAAATATCCCTTCACAATCTCACCCAAATTCACCTATCAAATTGTTGGACCTAAATCTTGCTCAAAACATAGTAATTGGCCCTATTCCTTACAAACTATCTCCATCTCTTAACACTATCACTCAGCAATACTATGCTTACTGATCCTATTCCAGAGTCTCTCAGCTATTTGTCTAAACTTTGGTATTTCAATGTCTCCATTAATCATTTATCTAGCAAGATTCCAACAACCATAAGAAAATTCTCATCTTTGCTAACCCTAGATATTTCTTACAATGATTTTCATTTAGGAAGACTTCCTCACTAGCTAAGCAAAATGGATATAAATACCCTACATCTAGCTGCCTGCAACATTTACTAGCTACCAGAAAGGTGGAAACCCCTACTATGCTATGGATGTCAGCATAAGGATGAATACTTAGATGAAGGTGAATGACATGGGATGTATGATGATCTCATCCAATGCCCACCTATTGAGATTTTTCAAAACCATCAATCAAGATTCAAATCTCTGAACATGTTAGCCTCTCTCTCAAACATTCCAACTATTTATCTTTGCTATTTGCAAACTAACGAATGTCCACCCTCTATTTTTTATTTCACCCATACTGTGCAAACAAGTCAAGAGGATCTCAATTTTTTTCTCATCTCAATTCATATGTAATCCAAGTTTTTGGCAAAATGGAATTAAAATGGTAATTGGAGAAATTCCACCTATTTAGATGGAAGAAAAAATCTCACATTTAACGGTAAATGGGGATACAAAATTTTAAATTTTTTCAATTCCCATTTTGATTTTGCACCCCTAAATAGCATATTATAATTTTTTAGGAATTAAAAATGTCAATTCCTTTTCAAATCCATGAACCTAACAGGCCCTTATAGTGTTCTACTAGGATCTATTGTCTCCCACTGAAATGTCATTCTATCTATTAATTTATCATATATTTAAATCTCTAATTTATTCTTTTCTTTTATAAATTTATTCTTTTTATTTTCTTTTATTGGGTATCTTTTGATTTACCTTATATAAATTTCTTGGTTTATTCTTTTCTTATTCTTTTATTAGATATCTACCAATTTATCTTATATTAAATTCTTAATTTATTATTTTCTTATCTGTCTTTTTTTTATGAATACTCATTTTCTATTAATAAATTAATATACTTGTTACAAATTCACAAAAAAGGGGTCGGGGAATACAAGATCACCCCACAAGAGTTCACACAGCTGTAGCCAAAATCAACAACTATTCATTAAAAAAAAAACTTTAAGCAACCCCTCAAATTTCCAAACCAGTGCCATCCAAGGAAGGTGGTTCATCTTGATCATTAAAACCCCAGTCATCCTTGGGATTAGTAGGTGGACTAGGAACAATCCAACCATCAGCAATGTCATCAAGAACCTTGTATTTATCTTTTTTCTCTACCCAGGGCAAAGAGATAGCCAAATTCAGGCGAAAAGGCCACTTGCCAAAAGCAACATGAGGAGCACTAGGAGGGGGAGCCACTGGACCGAGGGACTAGCCAGAACCACATTGAGGTAGAGATGCCAAGTAACAACATTACCAACCACCATCACCACACTAGGAGAGTAGTAGTGGGGAGCCTATGAGTGTGGCATGTGTAAGCAATGAACAGAGGAGTTGCATCCCTGACGGTGGCCCCTTGGCAAAGTATGGTTAGTTGAGGCATTAAGAGGCACTCTTGTGACCTTACAAGGCGTGTTACCCCAATGATTGAGTAACTCCTAAAAGTGGGCCACATCCAGAGCCACGTTGTTAGCCTGGACCTGAATTTACATCATGACATTATTAGAAATGCATGCTTTAGTGTACATAGCAAAATTGATATCAAGAAAGCTATGAGTGAAAAGAATAGCATTCCTATCCTTCCATAAAGTAAACAAATTCTTCATCCTGAAGGTATGTTAGGTCTGGGTAAATTTCCTAGGGATCCTAGGAGAATCACTCAACATAGCCATATGCCAAGAAAAGGGTTCTAGTCTAAATGGCTTAAAGAAATCATGTATCCAACACCAATAATTTTGAGCATGCTTGCAAAACCAAAAAAATGTACAGAAATTATTCTAGTTGCCCACAAAAAGGAAATTGAGGATTAGGAACCCCAATATGCTTGAGCCATGACCCAAGGGGAAGCCCTTGAAAAAGTAGGAACTAGGCAAAATGGACAATCTTGGGCTTAGAGATAGCACTCCAAATAGTATCAAAACACATCCTCTAGTGATAAAGAGAAGACTATAGATGTCATCACTAGTTGAGAATATCCACCATGGGAAGAAGGGGAGAGAGCCATCGATACCCTAAGCTTGGCTTGTAACTAGTGAAGTGTGTTATAGGATACCACTTCCAGTCCCTCCACCAAGGTTGAGAAAACTAAATTCTCACCTTGTGAATTAAATGGTCTATAATTGTAGAGAGTAGAAGATCTTATCTGGATTAGCAAAACGGGACTAGACTTGCATATCCTCCCAAGATCTGAGACTCATAGAGACCCTAGAAAAGAGGTATTTAGGCGTCTTGATGTCATGTTTAAAAAAATGCAGAGCACTAGCACCTTGACTCTTAGCCAAAGGAATACCCTGAATGGAAAAAAGTGGGCACCACCAAAGTTTTTGTTGATTTAGAGAAAGCCCATCATGAAACCCATCACTAACCCAGTGAAGCCAAGGCTTGATAGCTTCCCAAGCCTTCATATGCTCTTGATAACAAAAGAACCCTAGATATGAATAGGTTCTCATATGAAAAGAAGAGTTTGAATTAATGTGATCATTTATTATATAGAAAAAAGATAACAAATATTTTAGAGTCATTAAGTCACATGTTGAATTAATGTGATCCATTTATTATATATTTGAGTCTTTTGAGTCAAGATATAAAGGCTAGAGAAGTCATTTGTAATAAGTTGTCAAAATTGTAAGAGGAGGTCTCAATATGATGAATAATGTCAAAAAAAATATTAAATAGTTTAATGGATCTATTTTTATCCATATAAAGTCATTTGAGTCATAATTTTGGTCTAGGTTGGGTTTATATGAAAGTTGTAATGCAAAATTGCATAAAGTGCATAAAATGTTGTCATAGTTGCATAATTATTAAAAGAATATAAGGAGACAGTTTAAAATGTGGTTTGGAAGTTATAACCAACCACAAAATCTATAAAAATAGATGTATGGTCAAATAAAAGCATTAATGAAAGGAAGAGATACATTTTAAAACAAATTTGGTAATATTATGAGTTGTTATTTTGATTGGATTTTTAGTTTTAGTGTTGGTTGAAAATATTTTATGACCATGTATAGCCTAGAACCATGTAAATTTTATATATTTGGATATAGTATTGAATAACCTTTCTTTTGGGTTTGGTTTGGATTTATTTCATGTAGAAATGATGAAGTTATGCAAGGTTTGGCAAAGCTTGCGAATTGCAGTTTTGAGGATGCCCAACTATAGTCAGATTGAAATGTTTGGAAAGAATACATTTGAATGAAAGAAGAAATTTATTTATATTCATTCAAAATATATGTGAACTAGGTTTTATTTCCAATTGGCTTGAGTTATTTTCATTTAATGAAGACTGGTTTTTATAGATCTTCATTGAAGTTACAGGACACAATTGGTCCTTATAGAATAATTTATGCATTGTAAGAATTAATGGCTTATAGATTCAAAAACTAGACTCATATAAGGTTGATTAGAAGATGGTTTGATATTATTTGGAATCATTTTGAGAAAGTTATTTGATTCCCTGGGCAGGGTTAATGGTTTTGCTCTTGATTTAGATAGAAAATATGGGTCTTGGTTCAAAGCACATAATTTGTAATTTGTTTATTGGATTGGTCTCGGCTTCATATATGTTTTAGAATTTCTAATTTGGAATAATTTTTCCAAATGGTTTGGAATGAAATGTTAAATATTGAAAGTTATGAATAATGGAATCAAATATAGAAATCAGCATATGTGAATGGAGAAGAATTAATGTTTTTGTGTTGGAAAATGCTTTGTTTTGCCTCTTGAGATGTCTAACAATGGAATTTACTTAATGGATATTCAAGGGATCATAATTTAACCTATTTATTGTTTAGTTTTTTATGATGATTTTCATCAAATTGGTATCAAAGCTTGATGATCTTGAGTGTGTGGGTAGAGCGTTGAGGGAGGCAATCCACACCAGGACCTTAGAGATTTGGTATTTTATTTTTTGATGAGTTTTGGTTGTAGGCTTCTTATCCATCAAAGATGTAGCAAGAAAGTGTGTGTGTGGAAGACCTAAGGAGGGGTCTTAATATTTTCTCCAGCAAGATGAAGCTGGGTAGAATGTGTAAGGAGAGAAACTACTAAGAGAGGGTGGTAATGCATCTTCTAGGATCTTGGATGGGTTAGATGGCAATGGATTGGTAGTTGTGTAGCAGCAAGAGGAATAGTGGGTTTACAACCATTAATGCTCCACTAATAGGAGTATTTGAGGTGATTTTGAGGGAAATACTATGTCCTTAAAGGAAAATATGATGGTGATAAAGGCATGAAGAGGCAAAGATGAAGGTGAAGATTTTTTATCTAATCTTTTTTTTTTCTTGCGGGTTATTGATTCCATGTTTTCAAGGGACTTGGAAAATTTTCAAGGTTGGGAGTATGGTGCAAAGACACATAAATTTCAAGAGAACAAAGATTTTTAGAGTCATTAAGTCATATGTTGAATTAATGTGATCCATTTATTATATATTTGAGTCTTTTGAGTCAAGATATAAAGGCTAGAGAAGCCATTTGTAATAAGTTGTCAAAATCGTAAGAGGAGGTCTTAATATAATGAATAATGTTGAAAATGTTATTAGATAGGTGAATGGATCTATTTGTATCCATATAAAGTCATTTGAGCCATAATTTTGATCTAGGTTGGGTTTATATGAAAGTTGTAATGTAAAATTGCATAAAGTGCATAAAATGTTGTCATAGTTGCATAATTATTAAAATAATGTAAGGAGATGGTTTAAAGGATGGTTTCAAAGTTATAACCAACCAAAAAATCTATAAAAATAAATTTATGGTCGAATAAAATCATAAATAAAAGGAAGAGATACATTTTGAAAGAAATTTGGTAATATTTTGAGTTATTATTTTGATTGGGTTTTCAGTTTTAGTGTTGGTTCCAGGTCTTTTATGGCCATGTACAGCCTAGAAACCATGAAAATTTTATATATTTGGATATAGTAGTGAATATAATTTCTTTTTGCTTTGTTTTGGATTTATTTCATGTAGAAATGAAGAAGTTATGCAAGTTTTGGCAAAGCTTGTAAATTGCAGATTTGAGGATGCCCAAGTACAGTCAGATTGAAATGTTTAGAAAATATAAATTTGAATGAAAAAACAACTATATTTATATTCATTAGAAATATATGTGAACTAGGTTTTATTTCCAATTGGTTTGAGTTATTTTCATTCAAAATTGTGTAAGTTATATTCATTTTAATGAAGACTAGTTTTTATGGATCTCCATTGAAGTTATAAGACACAATTGGTCCTTGTAGAATGATTTATGCATTGTAAGAACTAATGGCTTATAGGTTAAGAAACTAGACTCATATAATGTTGAGTGGAATATTTTTTGATATAATTTGGAATCATTTTGAGAAAGTTATTTGATTCCCTAGGCAGGGTTAATGGTTTTGCTCTTGATTTATGATAGAAAATATGGATCTTGGTTTAGAGTAGATAATTTGTAATTTGTTCATTATAGTGCTCTCAACTTTAGATATGTTTTAGAATTACTAATTTGGAATAATTATTCCAAAGGGTTTGGAAGGAAACATTAAATATTAAAAGTTATGATAATGGAATCAAATATAGAAATCGGGATATGTGAATGGAGAAGAATTAATGTTTTTGTGTTGGAAAATACTTTGTTTTTCCTTATGAGATGCCTCTAATTAATGTAATTATTTAATTTATTTTGAAGGGATTAACATATATCCCACTAATTGGTTGATCTATAATATTCTTTGCATCAATCCCCTTCCATGCAGACCTATTGACAGGAAATCTAGAAGTGATGTAGTGCCAAACCAACACTCTCCAAGCTTCATCACCAGTGGTAGCATGAATAATCCACTTATTATAGAGAGTGAACCCTTGTTTGTGAGTGGAAAAAAGGTCAAGAACTCCAAATTCTTTGCGAAGACAAAAAAAATCCCAAGCAACTTGATGAAAGCCATGGTGATCAGAACCAAATGCCTAAAGAAAGTCATGGAGTAAACATTCCAACTTAAAGTAAGAGGCTTTGGAAGGATCCTAGCATCAAGAGTAATAACCATGAGTAGCCGCCAACACCTTTGAAAAAATTTGGAATTTCTTCACAAGAGAAAGGGGTTTAGTAACCCAGTAGTAAAGAAGTTTTTCAATTTTCATGAGCACAGCATTCCACAAGTCCACTAGTGAAGCTTCAAAAGAAAAGGGAATTCCCAAAAAGTGGAAAATATCCCTATGAGTGATCAATTTCCACTCAAATTGAACAAGCCATGGTGGGGCTAGAAGAAAAGATTTCCTATAACAGAGTGTCTTGTGTCATTTAATAGTCAAACTAGAAGCTTGACAAAAGGTGTCCAAGCATTGCAAGGCATTAGCAATGTTCTCCTCATCCTCCAAAATAGTGAGAAAAGAATCATCAGTAAAGTGTCATTGACAAGCTAGGAAGAAGATTCAGGCAAGGAAATTCCACAAACCAAACTAGAGGAAATAGAGTGGGCCAATAAGTAACCAAACCCTTCAATAGCAAGAACATACAAAGTCAGAGCCAGAGGGACCCTACTAGATAGATCAAAAGAGACCGAAGGCTTTATATTGAGAATTATTAATGGTAATACAAGCATTAGCATCTCCAAAGAGCATCTCCATAGAGTGAAGAAAGCTAGGGCCAAACCCCAAAGCTTGAAGCATATCCAAAATAAAGAGTCATTCAATTTGATCATAGGCTTTGGTGAAATCAATTTTCAAAAACAAAGTTTGTTGATTGGATTTGCAAGCCCATTCCATGCTTTCCCAAATAGCAATTATGTTTTCAAGAATATCCCTTGACTTAATAAAACTAGTTTTATCTAGCCACACAATTAAAGGAAGGAGACATCTAATCTTAAGAGATAATGCCTTAGCAATGATCATGTATGACACATTCAGCAAGGTGATAGGCAGTTACATATATCCTCAAGGTCACCAACTTTAGGTATGAATTTAATGTTTCCTTTGTCAATAATGGCTCCTATGCTCTTAGTATGGTAAACTTCCATATAGACTTTGTGTAGGTCTTGACCTATAGACTCTCAAAGGTGTTTGTACAATTTACAAGGAAACCCATCACACCTAGGGGACTTGTCATCTACCATAGAAAAGATAACCTCTTTGAGGCCCTAGATAGTGAGAAGTTGCTCACAGAAAGCTCATTGCTCAACCACTAGGCATTTTGAAGTAATAGAAATAAAAATTTTATGAGCTTCCTTCTGAGCAACCAAATCTCCCTATGAAGCAAAAAAAATTTCATGATGATGCATAGAAGCTTGCATGATGTTAGGGAGATTGGAGAGAATAGTATTGGCCTATTTAATCTTTTTAATCCCAACTTTGGTATGGCGAGATTTGAGAGACTAGAAGAACTCTTTAGAAGCTTTATCACCAACCTCCAACCAATGAAGGTGAACTTTGATTTGGGGGCCCTGAGCAGATAGTTATCTACAATCTCTTTATCATGGTGAAGCTTGGCAAGTTGGATTTATAAATTAACATCAAATGGGTTAAGGGTGAGAGCTTCAAAAGCCTTTCTAAGGGCCTTGGTATTGGCTTCATAAGACCTTTTTCTAAAGGCTGCCAACTACCTCCCATAGATGTGAAGAAATCTAATAGTTCTAATAATAGCATCATTCCACCATTGAATCTAACTAGTTTGAGAGTGAGGACATGGCTCTAAATTCTAGACATGTAGGATGTGAGAAATAGTGGAAGAATATGTCACATCGATGTGTTGAGAAAAACTATGTTCTAAGAGCTCATTAGATAGCTCTTTTCCAAGAAATAAAAAAATTAATGGGATAGTGCTCTAACAACATCACATCCAATAGAGGAATGACAGGTAACTCTTGATCCTTGGAAAAGGCAAAAAAAAGATTGTACTGTAATCATAGCATGATCAAGATGTTTTAATATGTGGTCAAAGCCAACTCAAAAATTAGACCAAGTGTGCCAAAACCCACTCTACTAGTGGTGGTTAGTATTGTGATCAAACATGCCCAATTTATTATGCATGTGGTACCACACTTCCTTTTCCCCAATTGTCTAGCGAAAAGGCAAAATGCCTTCTTTGTCAGAAGCCAACTCAACCATATTAAACTCACCGCATTTTTAAATTAGTTTATTCTATTAGTTTAGCCTTTCATTTTATCATTATTAGATATTATGATATACAAGAATACTTTAATCTATAGTGTTATGAAGGTGTAGGCACATTCATTGATACTATATTTTTTGTTAATGAAGATTTATGTCAATTATCCTCAAAAAAAAATTTATAATAATAGAGGTTGTATTCATGTTTTATGCATTGGTCTCCAAGTCAACTAGCACAACCTTTAGGAAATGAGGGACTATAATATGTATCCTCAAATTATTTTTTAGGACTTGTTTTGGAATTTTATTATAGACAATTGATTGTAAATATGTTGAAGTCCACTATAAATTACTCCTTTCTTTATTCCTTTGTAGTTCATTCTCTACCAGTGGTTCTATTTTTTTATCACACCATATCTTCTATCACTTGTCATGGATAAGACAAGTGTTGAATGAAAAATATACAATTCTTTTTTTTGAAATATGCTTGAGTTTTTTTTTAACATAGTAGAACTTTTCATAGCTTTGAGTGGGTTAGAAGATTGGGACACATTAGTTTTAAAATCTCAGATAGATTTTAGCGACTTTACAATTATAGAGATCAGGGGATAAACTATAGAGGAACAATTTTATCGAAGTATTTCCTTCATGTACTATGTCAATAAACTTCACTCCAAATACATCATGAGAGACAAACAAGAACATGTTCTATAACTGGTAACCATTTTCAAATGCAATTTAGACAATACTTTTAATATTTCAATATTCAATGTTTTCTATATCAATAAAGAACTATTGACATCTCAATATTTAACCATAGTTGTTGTAATGAAAATTAGCCTCCATTTTTTTTTCAACAAAGGAAAAAAAATTTGTACTTCTTACATATAAGTTGCAATATTAAATATGTGTATTTATTTCAATCTTCAATAAAATTTGAGCATTCAAAATAGGGGATTCAATCTTTCTAGGTTTGAGTATAATTTGTAATTTTTATGTTTTTGTTGATGTGTGTGAAGATATATAAATCTCAAATGCCAATTATAGATTTTTCTATGTTATTACTACATGTATCAACTAGTTAGTAGGAATGGGGATAGGCCCATATTAATACTTTTCACTAAGTTGATAATTTTCAACATTTGCCTACTTTATTTGTGTTATATTGATGGATGTTTTTTACTAATTAGAAAGAGAGAATTCAAAATTGAAGATAAGGTTGTAGAAACAATGAGTAGAAAGAGTAGAGAGAGGTTGTAGATACTACAAAGAGAGAGGGAGGTGTGGACTAGTTACTTAGCCTTGCAAAATGTATAACATTTTTTTACCTATTATTGATGTGTTGGATTGCCCTACGAATATATCAAATCAATTATTATTGATTTCTTTCTAATGAAAAATAAAAATTAGAGAAATCAATAAAGGTTCTTCAACAAATTATTGATCTATCCTAGGACCCCTTATAACCCCTTAGGACCCTAGGTTATGACCCCTTAGGAACCCTTTCTATACATTAATATATGGTAAGGGATTGTAAAATTTCATAAGCGGCCCTAAAACCCATTAGGACCTATTACCATACATTAAGGGGTTATAAGGGGTCCTAGGATAGAATAATGAATCGTAGGACCCTTTAAGACCCCCTACAACCCTCTAGGATTACTTAGGACTCCTTATGATATATTAAGGTTTAGTAAGGGGTCATAAGGGTCCTAGGATACATTAGTGAATCCTAGGACCTCGTAACACCACTTATGACTCATTCTCACCCTATGTCTCCCTCTCCCCTCCTCATCATCTCTTTCCCCCTCTCTCTTTCCCACTACCCTTTTTACCTCTATCTCTTTACCTCTCACCTTATTTCCCTTTCTCTCCCTATCCCCTTCTCATCCTCTCTCTCCTCCTCTACTCTTATCATTTCCTTTCTCTCTCCCTCTCCCCTTGTCATCCTCTCTCTCCCCTTCTCACCCTATCTTTCCCTCTACCCTTTTCATGTCCTCTCTCTCTCCCATAATTTTCAGCCCATCTCTCTCTCTCTCTCTCTCTCTCTCTCTCTCTCTCTCTCTCTCTCTCACACACACACACACACACACACACACACACACACACACACACACCCTCTTCCTTTTTCCATCATCCCTTTATCTCTTTCTCCCTCTCTATAGAAGGGGAGAGAGAGTAAGGGGGAGAGGGAGAGAGGGAGAGAAGTGGAGAGGGGGAGGGGTGAGAAGTGGAGTGAGGGAGGGGTGAGAAGTGGAGTGAGGGAGGGGTGAGAAGTGGGAGGATTGAGGGAGAGAGGGGGGGATAAAAAGTGGAGAGAGAGTAAGAATGATAAGGGGTGAAAAAGAAAATGTGTCACATCTCATATATTTAATACACCATATATAGTATGTGTTATATGCACACAAACTAATTTTTACACATGTATTTTTTTCATATGATATACATCATATACAAAGTGTGCCATATGTGGAATACTAAAAATGGTAAAAAGGCAAGGAATCTGTGATTGAAGTCAACTTTTTTTATAGTCTATCTATTTTTTAATGTGAGTTAACAAATAGATACATTTCATGGTTTTGACTCTCACAAAAGGATATTCTATAAACTTATCACCATCTTTTAGTTCAAAATTCAACTTAGAAATAGAAGATTCAATGATTTTTGAGAAAGATTGATTATTCCAAGTTTTTTATTTTTAAGAAGTGAAAAAGTGAATAAACATTTTTTTGTTTACAATTGATATAATATGGACTTGTCACTTTTATAATTTTACTTATTGTAATATATTATATGATTATTAAATGGTTATTTTTCTAATCTCTATATTATGTCATTTTTTGATAATATATCTTTAATCTTGGGAGATAATTTCCCATTTTTATTTAGCATGAGAGATTTTGGGAGAGGACATGATAATTTGTATGGGGAATTTTAACAATCCTAACTCTCATTAATAATAATACAAATAAATAATAATAAGAAGAAAGTGGGCTTTAGGCATTCTATTTTTTAACTAATTTTGATGATGCTTTTTTAAAACTCTTTTCTACAAATGATTCAATCGATTAGGTTCTAGAATGTGATCTTTTGCAATTATTTAAATTTGAAAAAATAAATAAATTAAATTTATGATTATAAATTGTTTTAAATCGATATTTAATTGAATTTTCGTTATAGTTATGAATATTTTTATTTATAAAAATTTTATTATTTTCTAAATTGTATTTAACATATATTTGAAGAATTGATAAGTGTAATTTGATTAAAATTTGATTCATGTAGAATTACTTTAGATTAATCCCTTTATAATAATGATTATATTGAAGTATTAAATAAGTGATCGTATTGACTTTTAAAGATGGAAGAATGAAGTAATGTACACGAGCAATCACTATGGGTGTTAGTGCAAGGCATCATCTAGATTGAATAATATTTATGCAATAATATGTGCTTGTGAATCAAATTGTCAAAGGACATCTAATGTAGATGAACTCTATAGTGTGGGCACCATAAAAATGCTTAGTTCAAATCTTCTACAATACAATTGAAAAAAAGTTGTCAAACATACATGTTTTATCAAAAATAAGTACTTTCAAGATGTATTTTATTGAGTTCAATTATTATTTCAAAGATTTAAACTCTATGAAAAGATTCAAGAGCATCAATGTCATCATTTTGACATGAATTAGTTGTTGGGTAACCTTGTTTTTATATTGAAAGAAGTCAAACAAGGGGGATAACCCAAGATAAGAACAAGCGGAAGAGCCTTAAAAGCCACAATTACCACACATTAATGATAACCAAAGAGAATCACAAACAACAAAAAATCAGCCAAACCCTTCCCTTAATATCAAAAACATCCTAAAAAACTAGTAAAATAGATATAAAATACTATCTAACCACGTTCTAGTAAGAGTATTAAAAGATCTAAATCCATTATGGTTTTATTAAAAAAATTGTAGTAAACCAAAAACTAGAGTAAAATAACACACAAGACTAGTCTAGAATATGGTCCCCAAGGATCCATTGGATGGAATTGAAGAGAAAAGACAAAAGAAGAAACAATAACACAATGGCCATTAGGTATATTTTTTCACTCCTTAGGCTTGGAAAGCAGTAACTACATCCAATCATTAGTTAGGAAACCAAATAGCTACTTGGTAGTATTGCCACTAATGTCCTCCTGATTCTCCTTATCCTATTGATGCAGACACAAAGTAAATTGGTGAAATAATACATTACTCTCAGAGAAAATTTGTTTGTCTTAGTAAAATTCTTGCCCAAAATTTCTAGCTCCTTTTTTTAATTTTACTTGTCTTTAATGTTGATCACACACCTTTCACATGAAATAACTTCTACCTTACTACTTACATCAACAACACAATGCATGTCTTTAATCTTCCTTACATAGTTCTCAGCAATCCATTTTTATTTTTTCTTGGTATGAGAAGGGGAAGTAGAAGTTGTGGGAGAGGTATTCTTTCTACCCTCCTACTTAATTGTAGTAAGATCCACAATGTCCATTTTGAGACTAGCATAGACATGAGTGCAATTAGTGCTATTATCAGTATCCTCCTTGTTCATCTTGGTTTTTCATAATCCTTTCACCCAAAATCATCCTCATATTCCTCGGCATATCTTTCCCTCATTACTTTTTCTTAGAATATGTTAAAAGTTTGGGTGTGAGGGAAATCTTGCATCACCCAAAAAATATTCCTATTTCTATCTTTTCAATAAGAATTATTTTAGTGTAGAGTTACTATTTGTAAAACTTACTATTTTTATATAAGTGGGTCATACAAGCTTAGAATGTTTTGATTTTACAAGTGAAGGTTTGTCTTAGTTATTTCAGCCTCCTAGTGGAGCTTCATTGTCATACCATATGTACTACAAAAGTTATTGAGGTTTTTGGGTACAAAATATTTGAGCTCAATTTTGAAGGCCTTGGAGGCTTCAAAACAAGGTTGAACCCTAGTTAACAATGCCTACACATCAAAGTATTGTAGATCAGGAGTCACATTTCTGAAAAGTACTTATAGCTGAAAATCAGAGATATGGTTTGAAAGTTATGGCCTCTAGAAGTTGGGCTACCTAAAAGTATAATTTGTAATTATTTTTAGCCAACCTTATGTAATAAATATGAAAATAATAATTATTTAGGGGTAGTTCAGCCTCAAGGGTTAGGGCTAAATGTCTAGAACCTTCTTAAATGGTAGCGAAATTGCCTATATAAGGAAGGCCCATACTGTTGTCTAGGTTCCCACATATTCCGGAAATCTTAACCTATAGGAATTGATCAACTAAATCAATGAATTGGAAGAATATTTTGAGTATGAAGATATTGAGGATCTTGATAGGGTCAAGTTTTCAAAGGCCAAACTAAAGGGTCATGTGAAGATTTGGTGATAGGAGATCCAACTGGATTGAAATAAAAGAGGAAAGGAGAAACTAAGATGGGATCGAATGGTGGACAAATTGAAGAGATAATTTATTATTGTTGATTATGACTTTGATCTGCTAAAGAAGATGCAAGGTTTAAAGTAAGAAAAAAGATAAATTTAGAGTATACATAAGAATTCTATTGAGTCCTCATCAGAATAGACCATGTAGAAGCTAGCAAGGAGAAAATCACCTGTTACTTTATATGATTGAGGCCAAGTAATCAGGAGGAGTTGAGTTTGGTCAGAATGAATAGTATGGAAGAGGCATGCCAGTTTTCCCTAAGAGTAGAGCAAAAGCTAAACAAGAAGTTTGAAAGTAAACAAAGTAGAAGAAGACATGGTGGAAGATCTTTTGAATGGTTTTATGGAGGCCAAAAAGATCAAAAGAAGAAGAAGAAGGATGAGGCTATTAGTAGTCAGAATTAGAGGGGAAAAAAGTTCAGTCATTTTCATTATTAGAATAATAGATATTAGAGAGGAAGAAGAAGAGGGCAAGGTTTGGGAAGAGGAGGCTCTTGTGGAATATGTTTTGACTATGGTGAAGAAGGTTATAGAGCATTTGAATTTCCTCAATGCTAAGGAAGGACAAATATGAGAACTCGAGGCCAAATTAGAGTTGCACATGTAGATGAAATGTAAAATTATAAAATTTTGAAGATGTTGAAAGAAGAGAAGTCTTGGTTAACAAAAGAGTCCTCTTAAGTGGTGAGAATGGACTGGATCAAAGGAGGATCTTTTTTCACATTAGGTGCAAGTGTAAAGATCAGTGTTTTGATGTGATTATCAATGGTGAAAGAATTAAAAATTTGGTGTCAAAAGAGATAGTAATGAAGTTAAAGATATAGAGGCATAAATACCCTCATCCATATTGCATTCCTTGGCTGTAGGATGATGTGATGTTCAAAATTGAGGGTTATTGTGATGAGGTACTATGTGATATCATACATATGGATACATGTCACATGTTGTTTGGTAGGTCATGGCAATTTGATAGGTGTGTTATTCCATGATGGTCATATAAATACCTATTTTCTAACAAAGGATGGAGTGAAACATAAGATAAAGTCATTGAACGACCTAGAAGAAGAGGTATATAGTTCTACATGTATAATTTTTTTGATGAAATAAAGTTCCTAGAGGGTTTGAGATATGAGCATAGTATTTTTCTATAATTTCAAAAGAGAGTAAAGAAGAAGTAGAAGATATACCTATAGATATTGTAGGTTTGTTGAATTAATTTCAAGATATTGTATTTCATAATGTGTCTCATGGATTACCGCCATTAGGGATGATCAATCATGAGATGGACTTGATTCCAAGATTCAATTTTCCAAATACGACAACACATAGATGATACTAGTAGAAAGTGGAGAGTTGAATCGACAAGTACATGAGTTATTGTAGAAATGGTTTATTCAAGAGAGTTTGAGTCCATGTAATGTACTAGGAGTATTAGAACCAAAGAAGAATGAATAATGGAGACTGTATATAGGTTTTAGGGCTATCAATAAAGTCACAATCAAGTAATTTTCCATGAATGGATGATATTATGGATTGTTTGAGTGGACTATTTCACAAAGATAGATCCAAAGAGTGGATATCATTAGATTTGTATCCAGGAAGATGATGAATGGAATAGTGATTTCAAGAAAAAGGAAGGATTGTGTGAGTGGTTAGTCATGCCTTTTGGGCTAACCAATACACCAAGCACTTTCATGCAGATCATGAATGAGGTACTAAAATAATTTCAAGGAAAGTTTGTCATTATTTACCTAGATGATATTTTTATCTTCAATAAGACATTGGAGAATCATATAATGTACATCTATAGGGTGTTTGAGAAGTTAGGGGAAGAAAAGTTACTGATTAATTTGAAAAAGTGTAGTTTCTTAAAGGAGTTAGTGCATCTAGGATTTCTACTTAGAATGGGAGGTCTAAAAATGGACCCTAAGAAAGTGAAGGCTATCCTTAAATGGCCTACTCCAAGGAATTCTACTGTGGTAAGATTTTTTCATGGTTTGGCTAGCTTTTATAGAAAGTTTATTAGAAGTTTTAGTGGTGTTGATGGACCCTTGATTGAATCAATGAGAGGGGATAGGAAAGAGTTTAAGTGGACTAATCAAGTAGATAAGAGTTTTAATTTGTTGAAATAGAAAGTCATAGAAAAATTATTTTAGAACTTCCAAATTTTAATAAGGTGTTTCAAGTAGATTGTGATACTAGCAATACTGTAATAGGAGTCATTTTGAGCCAAGAAGATAGACTTGTTGCATATATTAGTGAGAAATCAAATGATACAAAAATAAAATATTCTATTTATGATCAGGAATTTTATGTTATACTTCAAGAATTGAAGAAGTGGAGACATTATCTTCTTCCTAAGGAGTTTTTTTTGTATGTTGATCATCAAGCTTAGTAATATTTGAACAACCAAGGAAAGTTCAATCAAAGGCATTTGAAGTGGGTTGATTTTTTTGCAGAGTTACACATTTGTTTTGAAACACAAGAGTGAAAAGTCTAGTAGAGTTGCATATGCTCTTAGTAGGAAACATATTTTTTTAATAGAGATTCATATGGAGGTGGTTGGGTTCAAGGAACACAAGATTTTTTATCTAGATGATCCTAACTTTGGTGAAGCTCACGAAGCTTGTATAAAATCTATTACACTTGATAGGAAAAAATGGTTGGATCTCATCATCCAAGATGGTATGCTATTTAAAGAAAGTCAATTATTTATTCCAAGGAGTTCTATAAGGGAGAATCTCATCAAGGAGAACCATAGTGGATGGTTGGCGAGAAATTTTGGTAGAGATAAAACTATTTCTCTAGTTAGTGAGAACTATTATTGGCTATAGTTGCAACAATATTTCAAAAGTTTATAAAAATTAATAGATTATGTCCTATGGCAAAAGGAGTGAAGTGAAACATAGGGTTGTAGTAACCATTACCTATACCAGAGAATTCATCGGAGGATATCAACGTGGATTTAATTCTTTGTTTACCAAGGACTCGGTGAGGGCATGGTTTGAGTTTTGTGGTAGTTGATAGGTTTTCAAATATGGCATATTTTATTTCTTCAAGAAAACTAGTGATGGTGTTTGTGTACTAGAATCATTTTTCAGAGAAGTGAGACTACATGGTCTACTAGAGGGTGTAGTTTCATATTGAGATAAATTGAGTTTTTTGGGTATTTCTAGAGCATAGTATGGAAGAAGTTGAAGATAGATTTGAAGTTCATCTCATCACATCATCCATCACTACAAAATTTGGGGTCAAATTGCAATGGCAATTTGCGATGGTGATCTAATTTGTGGTGATTTTAATTTTTTTTTGCAATTTTACCCAATGTCATCACAATATCGACATAAGATTCATAATTGTGACACCCACATAATTATTATATATATCTATATATATATATATATATATATATATATATATATATATATATATGAAATAAATAATTCCCCATTTGTTTTGATTTTGGAGAGTTGTGCATGAAAGAAGGTGGAGATATCTGAACAAGGGTGGAGAGCTTTGAAAATCATTGTGCCCTTATGCTTGGTGCATTTTGTTCCTATGATATATCTCTACTTTTCATTTATGTACCCTTGCTCTATGATTTTATTGTTGTGATCTCTACATTTCATTGTCGTTCCTTTGCTCTGCGATTTGGTTGATGTGCTCTTGTGATTTTTGGGTTTCATTGTCATGCCCTTGCTCTATGATTTGGTTGTCATGCCCTTGTCATCTTCACTTTTTTTTTCATGCCTGTGCTCTGTGATTTTGGTGTTAGGCCCTTTCTCTATGATTTTTTTGCCATGTCATACCCTTGTTCTGTGATTTTGTTGCCATGTTGCACCCTTGCTCCGTAATTTTGTTTCCATACCCTAGCTTTGTGGTTTTCTTCAAGGGTATGTAAATGTTAGTTTCTTTTCCTTCTAAATAGGTATCTCTTTATATCTCCTTCTGAATAGGTATATTTAGACATCTTTTTTAAGGTTCGTATTACATCTTAGCATAATAGAAAAAATGATCCAACTACATACATATTCTAGAATCCAAAAAATAATAAAATAAAACTCACTCAACCTATGCTAAGTGACTTACCTCAAGATCCTCCATAAAATTAATGCAGACTAGGAAAAATGGGTAGAGTTCACAAGAAATTTTACAAAAACATATCATAGCAGATAGTTTTAGAAAGAAACTAGCCATAACCAATTAAATGGATCTAGTTGCTAATTAGCTGGGTTGATTACAAATTCTTGTAGAACTTTCATCAAATTAGGTACAATAAAATGAACAATCAGTTGTTCTCATCTAGAAGGATCAAATACATTTTTCCAAGGTGATAAAATTGCATATGTGAGGAATTGAAGAATAACTGCAATGAAGAGTTGAGTATAAGGAGTTGAAGAAGCAAATTTTGCTTCTATATAATTTTCATAATCATGAGGCTCATTCCCTTGTAGAAGCCTCTGCCAAAATGACATTACCTCTAAGCCATGCAAAGGATTTTGAAGTGGTTCCCAACCTTGAAACACTCTTATAAGCATTTGATACTTGGGATCATCATAGGGAGATTGTGCCAATACTTGAAACACTCTTATAAGCATTTGATATTTGGAATGTAAATTCTTAAAGACACTTGCAAGTGATTCCAATGACATAGTACCTACCACAACACTTTCTTGGATTCTATCTAGTGAATCACATAATATCCTCTATGTTGTCCAATTGTTTTCATGTATGTCAAAGTAATAACTAACATTACCATTG